>JABCQV010000186.1:2107-80805 GCA_013186375.1 Fusarium aywerte | reverse complement strand
ATATATATATATATATATATCTTTTTTTATTAATTTTTTTTTGAGAAACAATAGTTAGATGATACCAATATTTGAGACACGCCCAGACCATTTCAGGTCAGGTCCAAGCAGAAGATGGTCAGTCAGAGTCAGAGTCAGTGTCAGTGGAGTTCAGCCCCGGCTCGCGACCTAAGCCAAACTAAGCCCAGAACTCGGGAAGGTGCTTAGAATAGAAACCACGTGATAGCGCGTTCATCTGTCCACTCATAGCACATTTTCCATCCGCAGGGAACAACCGCGAGCGCGCCTAATTAATTGCTTGTTGGGGAATTGATTGTAGGAGGTAGGTATGTGATCTCTACCTAGGCTGTATATTGCAGTGCACTCTCTAAGTCTTACTAGTGTTGATATAGACTAACTGTAGTGACAGTTACTGCCACTGCCACTGCCATATAATTCCCATTGCCATTCAGATACCATAGCTACCTTACCTCTCAGTAGGTAGGTTACCTAGTAGGTAGCAAGCAAGCATGGATATCACGCGTGGTTCAAGAAGAACCCGCCATGTAGCTGCCACTCATGCAAACACAAACACAAACGCAAATGCTCATCCGCATACGCATGCCTCGAGTCCGAGACCTGCTACATCCGAGATAACCTCATCTCCAGTTCCACAAGTTACCGCTACTCCAAACGGTCCTGCTGCTAGAAGTAGACTACAGCCAAGTCAGGGAGCATCGCCAGCTGCTGCTCCTATGATAACTCCTGACGGGCCCCCTCTTCATCGAACACCTGATCAACCACTTGACCAGCGAAGGCGTCGAGCACCACCCCCAAATCCATTTCGTCTTTATAGAAGTAAGTGGAATTTTTGAATTGAGCATTTTAGTGCCTGTTTTCGTCTTTCCTGGCAGAGCTCTGCTGCCTTGCCAGTTGCAATAAGGCAGTGTTGAGAGTTGGCAGGCGTTGTCAGTTGCAGACAGCTGGTATCAAGCGACAACAGTTGCGTGCTGCGTATACGGTTATTATAGCGTTTGCCTATCGTTAAACTCGTTAAAAGACAGGCGCCTCAACTGATGCAATTCCTGCTCGATCTGTGGTATTTTGGCTTTGCACTTAAACACCATGTGAGCTTTTCTTCACCTGTCACACTCTTACAATCTCATCATACCTGCACCCTTTGCAACTACACACAATTACATCAATTTCGTCCTCACTTAAACCCTCTTCCTATCTTCCCTTATTTCATTACTACTCTCAGCGTGTTCTTCTTTAAGCGCATCTATTCTTTCCTTATATCTAATAACCTCATCTGTTCCGCGAACATGCCTCCTGTTCGGCATTACTTTTTTGCCCGCAATCATCCCTACCCCCATAATGGCCGTATGGCTCGTGTTCCTCTCGGCGAGCTTCCTTTCAAACAGAAGAACGGTGAATTGCTTCGCGAGCGCGTGCGACTTTTAAGACCGATTCCTTCTTGCGAATGGGAAGATAAAGAGAACGATGATGCCGCTCTTCGTGCTGCAGAAGAGAACATTGAAACTATTGACGAATTAACTACCGCGCGAACACGACAAGACATTAACACTCTCGTAGCTACACAAGCCCCTGAAGGTCCACGTCTCAGCATGCCTACCCTCGATTACGACGGCTCTAGCTCCGAGCCCGAGCCCGATGATAGCATTCTCCATGGCCGAGCTCGCCCAGTGGCTACACAAGCTGCTGTAGCTGCTCAAATTGAGACGCCCTTCAACGGTGATCGTGCTGCGCAGGAGGAAGACGCAGAAGTTGACCAGCGAAGCGTTTCCGCTGAGGAGTATGATGATGAAAATTCAAGCATCGAAGAGGAAGACGCCGAGGAAGACGAAGAAGAGGGTGACGACGAGGATCAGGCCCAGGATGTTGCTCCCCCTTTCGACCCCGCTACTGCCGGCCTCAAGGAAATCTCCAACCTCGCTCGCTTTACTGTCAGCAGCCACAAGCCTGGCAATGGTGTTGAAGAGCTCAAGAGCGACGACCTCAAGCAGTTCTGGCAGTAAGTGCATGTACAACCCTCCAAGTCTTTCTACTCGACTAACATATATTCAAGATCTGACGGCCCTCAGCCCCACAAGCTGACCATGTACTTCACCAAGCGTGTTGGCATTCGCGATATTCGTTTCTATGTCGACTACAACGAGGACGAGTCTTACACGCCAACCAAAGTCGTCTTCAAGGCCGGTACTAGCGAAAACAACCTCATTGAGTTCGCCACCATGACCCTGGAAAATCCTGTCGGCTGGCAGCAAGTCCCCATTGCTGGCGCCGGTGGTGATCCCGACGGCAACACTCTTGTCGCCTGGGTTGTGCAAATGCAAATACTCGAGAACCACCAAAACGGCAAGGATACACATCTCCGTGCTATCAGGATCTACTCTTTCGACAATGACTCCGCCCGTGGCCCTGGGCGCGAGGGTAACCCCGTCGACGACGTCGTTGGATTGTTGGATAACGCTACTGGTCGCGCTGACACTGGTGCCACTCGTACCCGCCTGAGCAACTTTGGTGCTACTCCCTTCGAGCCTGGAGAGGGGGGCCTGTCTATACCAGGCTTCATGCGTGAGCCTGAGATTCGATAAGAGACATTACTTGCTAAGAATCCGAGCGACTTACACAAAGAAAACATCTAGCGGAGTTTGGAGTCGAGAACATGTTTGTTATTATCAAACGATCTGTGCCCAAAAGGACTGTCTGCACTGGTACTATGGATTACGACGGCTTTATGGACAGCCCCTGAAGATGGCTGAAGTAGACTGATGAGGGATGATACCAGGATTTGTATATAATTCTAGCTTTTTACAAATATCACTGGTAGCAGAATGGTGATATTAACAACAGTGCTTTGATGAGAAATTGCGACCAATAATCCTTTCTATATAAGTATATAGTGCTATGTGCACTGCCAGCCGTATGTCTTCTCGCCTCCAACTCACTCCATATTAGCAATAGAAAACACTACTAGTATTACACGCTGACTTTGGTGTCGAGGCCCGTCAATGGATTTGTACAAAGTACGTTAGATTCCGAATACTCTACCACTTCTCAACTTTGCCCAACTTTCTTCTCTCCTTTACGCCTCCATCGTTGTTCACCAATCATCATCAAATGATGCGAGCAGGCAAATCTTCCATATCGTCCATCACGCTGTCCGAGTCATCGGCGGTAGTGGTTAGCTCGGCGGCAGTAGTGGATCTGAACCTGCTAGGTGTCTTTCGCTTGCGAGTCTTGGCTTCGTCGATCTCAGAGTTATTATCTGCCGGAGCAGAAGGCTGTGCTTCTCCAATATCCTCGATAGGGTCTTGAGAAAGGGTTGCGGCACGCCTTGTAGATCGTCTGGTTGAAGTGGACTTAACTGGAGTAGAACGAGCTGCCAACTTTCGAGGGGTCTTGGGTGCCTTTGCCTTACCCATACCTGTTCTCTTAGCGACCCGAGTGGCCTTGGGAGGGGCAGGCTCAACAAATTCAGGGGTGTCAACAGGCTTGGCGATGGGTTCTTGTTCTTCTTCAATGGGCACTTGCTCCTCTTCGATCGGTGCGGCCTCAGCGGCTTCAACAGGCTCGGCTGAGAGAGCTGGGTCGACCATTTCAGCGGAATCCATAGGTGCCAAATCCGCAACTGGCGCGACCGAGTCCATCGATACCATCGGAACAGGGTCGAGTTGCTCCATTGGTGCGATGGGCAGGTCGGGTTGAATGTTTTCATCTGAAATGCCGTACTCGCCAGCCGGGTGCTCATCTTCCTCCTCGTCATCTTCTCTGATAAACTCTGCACTAATGTTCTGGCCGTTGTGTGTGCTGCCGCCGGGAAGGTGGCCCATCGGGACCGTATCCATCAACTCCATTTCCTCAGCATCGTCGTAAAGAGCGTCTTCGACGTTCGGGAGCTCCCCCGTCTGGTTGTAAAGGTTCATTAAATACGATGCGCAATCACGTACACTCTTCTCTTGATGGCCAGGTACTGTGTGCTTCAGGCGTCGCCACAGAAGCATTTGTGTAGGTCGATGCCAACTACCACGGAATTGCTTATTAACAAGTCGCTGCCAAGGGATTTTGGACTCGCTTAGTGCCGACGAGTTTCGAATAGCCATAACCATGCGGTAGCGTTCTTCACCAGGCATGGCAGCGATTTGACGGCGAGCCTTCTCCAGGCGGAAAGAGATGGAGGTGTTAGGGTTGTTGGACACCAACTTGTCCTTGGCATGAGTATTGATATTCATGGCTCTCCACTTGGTAAGACACTGAAGTCGACTACGAGTTCTGCCCATAGCCTCACTGATGTTTTGCCAGTCGACGAGTTCCATGTCAGGCTTCTGATAGTCCTCACGCTCCGGGTATTCACGCCTTAATGTTTCGAGTTCACCCAGCGAGTCTATGACATACTGGGTCAGTCTGGCTTCTTCGCTTTCATCCCAGGTATCCTTTCTCTGATTTTTTCCGCAGATAAGGTAGTTGCGGTAACGATCTCGGACATCTTCAGGGTGGCGGTTGACGAGCCCTGCGACCTTGGCCCATTTGTAACCATGAACGTCGACCAGAGCCTTAAGCTCGGCATCTTGTTCGCTGGTCCAGGTACCACGAGCAACAAAGTTGTGGAATTTCTTTCGGGTAATGTTGATGACCTTCTGTCGGTGGCGGTCAGGGCAAGCTTCAAAGAGCCGTTCCCACAATTCTGCGTGTTCTTCACCAGCGGCTGTGCCACCAGGGGCATGGATCATCACATTCAAGCGATACTGCTCCAAATTGTAGGCGGAACGAAACCCCTCCACTGCTTGCGCGATACGGCTGAGTTCTTCGTCGCTGAAACGTCCCTTGGTATACTGTTCCTTTCGGTTGCTGCGCCCCGGTCTTGGTCCGGCCGCTTCATCATCACCTGTATCCTGCATTGATTGAGACGGGGGAGCCCGAGTGGCTTCGGACTTTTTACGACTCGAGGCTTTCTTAGCACGCTTTCGGGGTGACGGTGTCGTGGCAGACAGCGATGGCAGCTGAGCGGGTTCATCTTGCTCAGGAGAGGGCGATTTCTCAAAGAATGTTGGCTTGGCCTTCTTCGCCTTAGCTGACCGAGCTTTCTTTGTGCTTGCACTGGGTGGGTTCGGTGTTTGAACGGGACTTCCGGGAACATCGTACACATCATGAGCTGCCCCTGGGCGTTGCGCAGATGTTGGGATCTCCATCTCGTCATAATGCTCTGTTGAGTCCTCGGTGTTGGTGTTGTTTTGCGCATTGATGACGTGCTCATTCCATGCTTCTCTAGCCATCCTCTCAACATCTTCATTCGGTGATTCATTGTATGTAAAGGATGCAGTTCGTTCAGGGTCTTCGACTTGGTTTTCCTGTGCAGCGAGAGCATCGACGTCCATCTCATCATGAGCGGCACTCCCTTCCCGCGATCGAGCATCACGCATCTCGAGGCGTGCAGCACTTGGTGACTGTGGTGTATCCTCTGCAACGTCATCGTATATGGCACCTGGACGAGACGTGTTCCTGGTGCGCAAGAACAATGCAGCGTCAGAATCACGAGTATTGACTTCCTCCGATGCAGACTGGGCGCCTTCTTGTGTTTCTGGCACTATGTCTTGAGGTTCAGCGGCAACTCCGTCGTCGCGAGATCTACGCTTCTTGCGCTTTTTGCCATCTGCAGAGTCGGAAGACTTGCGCTTGCGTTTCGCATGCGTAGTAGGAGCATCACCATCCTCATTAAGGTCGACAGCTGAAATTTGCTGAGGTAGGGATTGATACGTGTTTGATGAATTATTTTCGGCGAGGCTATCAGGGATCTCGACGAGCTGCGTCGACTTTTTCTTGGACTTTCTGTGCTTGTGTAAGGAATCTTCTTCGGTTGGCAGCTGGGGAGATGCACTATCGTTTGTGCTTTTCCGTTTTCGATCCTTCTTCTCACGTTTGTGCTTTCGTATTTGGGACGAAGGCTCTTCTTCTGTCATAAATGCCTCAGGTGCCTTTCGATCAAAAGACGTGTTGTTGATTTGCGATGAATAGGGAGCTTGTGCCGCGTTGCTATCGAACATTTCGAGCACGCCGAAGTCTTGATCCTGGCCGCCATCATCTGAGCCGGCCTGAACATCGTCTTCGTAGCTATCTAGTCCGCCGATACCATCAATTGGCTGGTCTTCGGTATCCATGTTTTCATGAGCCACCTTGTGTGACTGATCTAGGTCTTCATGAAGCTTGATTTGGTGTTCGCTCTCGTGCTGCTGCTCGTTCTCGTGGTCGTGATCAACAGCGTCGTCGTTGTTGTTTTGCTTATCTGGCCTGTTGGGAGATGAGCCCGGTATTAGAGACCAGAGGGTAGACGCGAGCCGGAAATCAGGCCACTTGCTGCTACCGGTACTGTTTGATGACATCGATGAGCTGCTTTGCGACGATGGCTTCTATCTCATTCAAAGAACGCGATGTGAAGCCGTGTAGGGTAAGATGGAATTGTAAGAAGGGTGTGGGGCGTCACGAAAAAACCTGACGGCGCGGTTAACCTAGAGATGTTTGCTCGCGTTGCTGTGACAGAGACAGATCCACGTGACCCACACATGGTCATCACCCCTTTTGCCGGAGGTAGGCAAAGTGCAAGCCATTGGTTAATAAAATACGAAATGCCTAAACTGCATGCATAGATAGAATGTAGAGTTTGGTAAGTTGTCGATTAATTTAAGAAAGTAGTAACTAGTAGTACATGTTTGTACAATATTGTTTCGACATGCGTCAAGGAGATCTATGTAAGTTCGGGTTAGTTGTTATACAAATCAGTGAGACCCAAAATATCCACCAGCGCCTGACGACCGTCTTGCTCATCCCGCCCATACCATCTCGATCATATGCTCTTTGAGCAAACGTAACCGTACTCTACCAGAAAAAGAATGATTGCAGTCGTTAAGCTCGACTTGGTGGTCCCTCATTTCCAGGAAACCACTGTTCTGATTCTGGTTCCTCGCCCTCCTTCAACTTCACCGTGATACCCTTTCGTGTTTGCTCGATTTCGTATTGACCACCAAGAACCAAATCTTTAGTGACAAGTTCTCGGGTTCGGCCCAAACTTTCAATGGCGGCAATTCTCTCAATCGTGAGCTCCAAGTGCTCGTCAAAACCAGGCTCGGAACATATCTCTCTGAACGCACGATGCATCGGTACGCTGCTCGCTCGAACATCAGCCCGACTTGTGATGCTGAACAGGTTCAGACTATCGAGCTCGCGAATAAAATCGCATCTCGTCATGATTTGCTGGGCGATGTGAAACGGATATGTTGGAAGCTTATGGCCTTCGATAGGGTCATACGTCTCGTGATTCGCCATATCGTCTTCTTTGTCGACCAAAGCCTTGGCCAGACTCATAGCAGCAGCCTTTCAACCAGTCAGCGAATTGCTTCACAATTTCATTATAGTTGTTTCAACTTACAGCCCACTTCTGTTGATCCATGACATCGTCGTCCATCTCCTTACCAAGGATCCAACATTGGTTAAGGAACCACTTCTTTTCAATCTCCTTGATTCTTTCACAGGTGCCAAGCATGTCCCTGCTCTTTGCCACCCTGTTGAGGAAGCTTAAGCGTCCCCCAACTCTTTCGTAGATTTCTTCAAGAAGACCATGCTCGATATTCTCCTTCCAGTATTTCTGTCGATACCTCTGGAGAGCCGATATAGCCTGCTGTTTAGGCAGATCGGTAACGGGGAGGACCTCCATTCTGGTAGCTAGCTGTTTCAAACGCTCGTATACCCAGTAATCATCCGAGTTGAAAACCATAGTAACAATGTTTGCAGCAGCCCACTGCTCAGCCTTTTGCTGAAGGAGTTCAATCAGGTCGCGTCCATCATCATTGTGACGGAGAAGATGCATCTGGTTTACGATGACTACTAAAGGCTTGCCTCTTTCTTTCCGTTTCGTCATAGCCACCTTTTCTAGCTTGTTAAGGGCACGTTCGATATCCAACAGGGCCGTGGTGTCCCGCGGTCCTCTCTCGCTGAAATATCCACCGATATAATCCTCATGATATTCGTAATCAAGAGCTTTGCCAAGACGGATGCGAAAGATCTCGAGATCCGCGTGCGCCTCAAACATGGCAACACCGTCGCCGTCGTTTTTTCGCATAGCATCAATGAGCATACTGCTTTTCCCACACCCCTTCTCGCCTATCAAAAGGTGATAATGTCCTGCAACAGTTCCCATGACGATGGCGTCGACTCGCTCCTGCTCGGGGCGGAATATCCAGTGTTCGTTGGTACCGCCAGGCTGATGAGGAACATCCTTTCCAATTGCAGCCAAATCAAGAACAGGATCACCAGGCTCAAAAGCATGTTTCATCTTTTGAATGACGAGCCATTTATAAAACTTATGGTAGAGATAACCTGCGCCAGCAAATCCCAAGCCCAAAACTAGTATGGAAGCGAAGGTTGTGGCCGCGGATTCTCCCATCTTGGCTAGAAGCGAAGGCTCCGAAGAAGGCCTGTGACCCTGCTGGCCCTCGCCAAAGTAGCTCCGAGATTCATCTATTTGAGAACATCAGTAATGGATTTGATTAAATTTTGGCTATGTGTCGTTAGGAAGTGGCTCCATGAATGAATGCGAGCACCATCAAACTTGGAGCATGAGAATCTATCATCCCTGACAGCGCACCGGGTATGTGAACAGATCTTCCTTTCCCTCAAGGTGACTGTAATAAGTGATCAACTCGTAGAGTTGTAATGCGAATGCAAAATGTTGACAACATACCTCTCTTTTTGTTAGACTGAGTCGAGAATCGGAGCCTGCTGACGATATTGGGATTTCGATTCGGACCCCAATGCCGAATCTGAAGATCAGCTGAACGTGCCAAGTTCCAGGAGCTGACAGGTTGGTTGAGGCGACGCACCAGGCGCCCTGAATGCCGAAGAATCATATTTATTGACTTGTGAGCTTACTGGAGGATTAACAACAGGTCCACAACTCAATTGATATACCAATTGAAGCTATCAAGACCCACGACGATGCCAACGGACAAAGGAGAAAAGGAAAGGAAAGGAGTTGGAAGTCGACTGGTTGCTTCGTGGCACCAAACAGAAACAGCCTGGAGCCAATTCAAGCTTGGCTTGGTCCCGACTAAAAACAAAGTTAGCTTCGGTTCCTCGAGACGTGCTGCGTCAGAACCACCCGGTGACAGTTAGCTGCCCTGAAACTGGCTGCGATTGGTCTTGGCACTAAATATGACCAGATCCTCGGCGACAGCTCCCCTGTAATTTCAGCGAGAGGGTCCGCTATCCTTGGCACTAATCCAAGAACTGCTTCAATTTTAGCGTGGAATGCAGGAGGCCTCGTCAATTGAATGGAGACGGGGACTCAGCAAGTCAGGGGTTCGAGATGCATGTCACAAAAGTCTTTAATTCCAAGATGACCTCATGAGCTACAGTCGACAATACCAAGATTAGTACTTTTTCGAATAGATAATTTGCTTCTCCAGAAAAGCAGATTGTCATGACTAGAAAATTTGGCACGTGATATATAATAGTCCTACTTATCATCTTGATTCACAGAAGGAAGGCGAGACGGTGAATACCTGCCTGGAAAAAAGTCTCTTGATCACACTCACCCAGAATGCAAATGAGCAAACACCAAAACCACAGGGCACCGGCCCACAGGTGCAAACGGTGTTTGCAATGGCCAGACCGAACCTATACATTGAGGCTGTTGCCTACAATTTACAAACGCTCACCTTAGCTACGCTGTTTGTCAACCGCAAAAATCAACAAGAAGCATTCTCAATCTCGCTTCGTCAACCTCTGTCGGTCTTTGCTTTTTAAAAATGACTTATTCTCATATTATGATTTCTCTCTCTGCATAAAACACAGGCCCGTGATCCATCAGTCATTACGAAGCAATGCCCCCGTGCGCTGCCGACCTCGAAACCTGGTGGTTAGGGAGTGGTTACGATGTCATCAAAGCCCTGATGAACAGCGTGGCCGATGACCTGAACCCTTGGCAGTGCGGGTTTGCGCAACAACTAAGAAAGCGACTTTTGCTATTCGACAAAGACCCAGCTATTCAAGCTCAAATAAAAAAGGATTGGCCAGCGATCCGCGCAGCTAGAGGTGTCGATTACGATGCGAATACCCGTAAATATGCCAAGTACGTCGCTTCCACCATCTTCCGGAAGCCCCAGAATGGAGGCATCGATCTAGACCTCGCAATGGATGGCCTAGGCTACCTCGATGCAATGGAAATTCGCCGCCTTCGCCTTATCGAAGCTACAAATACCGCCATCAAAGCTGCTTCGCCAAATGAGGGCCGACCTCTGATGCTTGAAGAGCTTGAACGGACGTCCTCTGCCAACTTTAAGCATTTGCATGCCGGTCTTAGGATATGCGTGAGACCTACATCGACCTGTTGAACAAGATCTGCTTAGCTGACCATTTCAGATTCTTACCGAGGAGCTGACTAAGGATATCGAACACAGAAGGGAGGCCGCTCAGATCATGGCACTACTCAACGCGCTCGTGCCTTCAGCTGTGTTTTTGGGGGGTCAAGATGATGTAAATCCGATTCCGCATTCATCAAGTGTCCGTGACAGTGTCCGATTCTCAGTTTTTGAACATCTCATTTCCAACGATCGTTTCTCACAGGAGCGACAAGAAATTATCCAAATGAAGCTGCGTTGTTGGTGTGATATCCCTGGTTACCCACCAGCCAGAGATGCCATGATACGCTACTGCGAAGAGTTCAAGAAGCTGGAAGAAGTCTGCTTCGGGATTATGAGCAAGCTTGCATACAGGTCAGGTAACACTGTACCTTATAGTGCGGTAACTGCCAGCTCTTCCACGATATCTAGTACAGATATATCAAGCAAATCTGACCGACCGACCAATTCTTCCCAGGCTATGGGCACCATTCTCACTCCGAACATACCACGCGGCAATCAAGCTTCTGCAAAAACCTCGCCCACGGCCCCTCAACTTTCTCTGGCTTTCCACCCCCTACTAAGAGGAATGCCGGGGCGAGAACTGAGCCCTGCAAAGATAGACGTTGCAGGCTTTGCTAAAGACTTCAGCGCACCACCTGTTCTTTGTTATCCTGACGACCACTCCAAGACCTTGTTCTACCAGCACCCCTTCGCCCGAAAGCTCGACATGTCTACACGAGAACAGGCAGCCCTAGGTCTTCTCTTGCCCGCAGAACTCGACAGTCGAGATTTCTAGTACGATGTCGACAGCGAGGACGAGGCAAGTAGGAATTCACCACTGGTTTTCCCTCAACCGCATATTCCGGATAAGCTTAAAGCGAACCTTCCATCCGGCGTTTTGAACAAAATCAAAAGGAAAAGGCATTACCAGCCTGACGCGCCGAATAACACAAGATCGGAAGACATGCCCTTCCAACCGTTGAACGAGTGCATGACTGATTCCAACACTATTAGGACAAACCACAGGAAACTTCCACCGGTGTTCACAGGTAATATTCCTCAATCAGAACCATTTGCAGGCGTCAATCCTTGTAGATTGAACTCCGAGAAAAGAAGTCATGAAGCTCCTTCTACGTCTCCAGACGCTTTACAGAGTCCTCGGCCGCCTACCGAACAAGACACTGAAGAATCGCATATCCAACAAACGGCACCAGAAACAGAGGATCTTCCTCGGTTGGTGTGTCAGCTTGCGAAACCCCGGCTCTCGCCCATGGAATATGCTCGCATGTACCTGTTGGAGAAAGCTTCGGCTGCACGCGAGAACCGACAGTGTGAACTTCCCAGGCCTGACATGGAGTGGCATTGGACCCGCCACTACAAGAAATTTCTCATGATTCCCCGAATTCCTAAGAACATCAGACGTGATCTAACCTCGTCTACTGTTGGCCCTGTTAACGAGATAGGTGTAGGGGGACCTGATGGGGGACAGGATACGCTCATTCCTGAAAAGGACTACGTAGGTCTCATGCGTTTATCGCTCCAGCTCGGAAAGGATCCTGTTCTCCTCCCTTGCTTCTCGGGCAAGCCAAGTTCTAACGGTGGCGAGAAAAGGGTTCTATACTCCCGGGTACCCATCAAAGTGACGGAAAGTCGCGAGCCTGTTGATATACCCGAAGGAAAAGACCTAGTAATGTCACACCGAGGTAAAGCCTACTGCACCCACAATTTCAACTTCTATAGTTCAGTATTAACAAACCCAGGCCCAGCTGGAGGCAGAGTTGAGGATTGGCGACCGGTAAACGAAAATGAAATGGACGTGCAGGAAGATGGACCTGAAGCTACCATGAAAGATGGTGCTGGTAACAAGAAGAATACAATTTCTCAGTCGAAAAAGGCCATGGGAGGAGATATGTCTGCGTATCTACCTTCAGCTTCCGGAGTACAAGATGGACATTGCAGTCACATAGCTTCAGAAGAGCCCGGGCATGGCTCTTTAGGGTCACACAAGAGCATTGAGAAAGTAGCTCAGAAAGAATATTCAGGCCAAGTTGATAGAGAGCTTGAGGACGATGTCGGAAACTTCACGCTCTCGAGACAGCTCTCACATGTTTGCGCAAAGAACCTATCAATTCTGGACTTTGACACACCAAGAACCAAAGGTAAGACGATAGACCGCACTCCTGACCGGTTGCCCACTACCGATGGGCTAAGTCCACTTGCTCGCTTCCCTATAGCAGTCCAGCCAACTCACCGATTGACACCAGGGACTCTTACAAAGCGTGTTGTTAGTGACTCCGGTGGTCAGCTCCTCTCCGAGGATACTCGACAAGTCCAATTCATTTCTAGTACGAGTGACCCGCCCCATCACGGACTGAAAGCAGACTTATGGAATCTCGATGCAGAATCGATGGTATCTGGACTTCAGCCGGAGCCCCTAAACATCAATCGGCAGAGACTACGCGCGAACACGGATGATGATCGAAGATGGTCTAAAATGTTTGATGAATTGAATGCAGATGTTCCATCCACACTTGGGTTGATCGGAATCAGCGCCTCAGCCCACCGTAGTAAGACCATAGACCATGAATTCGCTGTTGCCAATGACGATGATGACGACGATAACCACACGGCAACAGAAGGCGATCGCACGCCACGCGCTTTAGAGAATACGATACAGAATCTTGCAAGTGCAACATCAACACCCAGAGGTCTTCAGCGGTCCGCTTCGACAATTGTCACTCCCACGCAATCTACCAGAAGGCTCCAACACCAAGCTTCATACAACCTGGAGAATACAGAGCACTCGGGATTTACTCCTGAACATCGCTGGGGAAGCACCACTCATGGAACGTTTCCTAGATCGGGCGTGATGCTTAACCTCCAGGATACTCAAGCACGCCTCAGGCACCCCTTTCAGGATCCTGATGAAACCAAGCTCAGTAGAAGCCTAGACGACGCGACCCCAAAAGCCAGACGCTTTTACGATGAGCCTGACACGGATCGATATAAGCAAAATTCCGTCAAAGAATGGGTGAAATCTATCGCAATGACACCACGAAGACCCAAGGTCGTATCGCGCAACGGAACCGAAGATAATAGGGATCCTTCTACATCGGGAGAACGGATAGCTTCGCATGGTATTTTAGATCAGCAACATGCTCAGCCCTTTCTGACTACCTCCACGCGGGATTTCTCTCAATCTCACAAGGCCCAAAATCAGCGACCGAAGTCGAAAGATACTCCTAGCAGTACCCGTCTTTTTCCCAAAGGGCAATTTGACACATACAGTCGTGCTCGATCCCCCTTACCTCCTGTGGGAGAGCAAGGATTTGCTCATCGCCGAACGCCATCCCCAACAGAACAACACAGCAATGCCGTCCCGAAGACACCTTCTTCGAGTATCGGTAGCGTCCTCCGTAGGCATATTCGTTCTGGTCAAAGCGGACCAGCAACACCACGAACACCAACATCACCTCAATTGGCCTGGCGGCCGTTTGATGATGACCAGCCAGAACTACCTTGCTCTTCACCTTGGCTATCAAGTCATCGTGGAATTAAGCGGCAGAGAGAAGAACGAAGAGCTTTCTTTCGTGAAAAGGCAGAGCGAGAGCTTGAGAAAAAACAATCACCCAAGAGGTCGACACACAAAGATTCATTTGGGAGTACCATGACTGAAGACCATCCGAATCGAGATAATCTAGCTCTAGACAATCGCATGAGCAAGGAAAGTCTTGTCGCTTGGAGGAGCTTCATCCGAGATGCCCCTGAGCCACTCTTTTCGTCTTCCCCACCACCTATACCGCCGCTTCCCACCGGCTCTCAGCTGAGCCTTGCCCTCGGTCGTCTTCAGCAAGCAAACGCATCCTCCCGGGCTGCTACTGGTGTAGAGAATTTGCTTGATACTTCGTATCGGGCCAGGAAGCCTCACGGACTTAAGGTTGATACGGACTGGGCGCGCAAGGCAATCCGGGATGGAGCGCGAACACCGAGTCGAAACACAGCAGAGACACCTACCAGTGGAAGAAACTCCAGAACTGCGCTCCGTTTTGATGTTAGACAGATGAGCTTTGGACGAGCAGCAGCGGAAGAAGAGCCCCAAGTCAGGGGACGAGATGACGAGGTCATATCGAGGCGCAAGTAAAGTTACAGATTCACATCTTGAGGATGCAATGCCTAGAAGTATTGGGGTTCAGCTACTCTGTCCATGAGCTATGCGGGTGGCATCCGAACTTGATTGTAAAGATGCTTTTCGCATATGAGTGCATCTGTATATAGCTAGGTCACTGACCCAGGTCCAGTTCATACCAGAGAAGCCAAGTTTCTGTGATATCGAAACTCTTCTCATGAATGTTAAATCAAACTCTAATGTCATATGCCAAGGTCTAGGCGTACATGAGATACCCTGAGATAAATCAAACACAATATGCAAGCGAAGTATCCGAAAGAATGGGACTTGGGAGTACCACGTAACCAAGCTGCCGAGATTCATCGTGGTGCTTGAGACACGTTTCTCGCCATGACACAACCAGTCTGCGACTTTGCAGGGTCTTTGATATCATGAGCACATGTTGCATACTGGATTCCACATATCTCTCTTGTTTGATTGATGACCGAGTCGTACTATGCATGAATCACTGTGGTGCTGCAGAATGGGAACGCACGCTAGAGATGACATCCATGTCTGAAGTGAAAGCTCCATGGACCCCAGAAATCGAATCAAAGACGCAAGGACAAGCAATGTCGCAACACGCACGCACTTTGTGCAGCCACGCCACACCACACCAGGGACGAGTCTCGCTTCATCTCGGCATAACACGACATGGAGGGGTCCATGCCAGTGATTTTGAGAGAGCATCCAATCGTTTTGGCGATTGAGAGTTCGGAATACCGTATCTTGCAATATCTTGGACATGGGGCAGTGTAGAATAGTTGGGGCATTAGGTTGACGATCGCCCCGTGACGACGCACGAGACTTGCACCCGGCCGACGTCGAATCACCTATCTGTTTGTCTGCCTGTACCTCCCTGCAGACAAGAATCGACCCCAAACCCACAAGGTCCCCTTTTGGGAAGCTTCTTGGTCCAGTCAATTAGCACTATAGAATTAACATCTGGGCATGTAATATTACCATGTAAGCTAAGCTGATGGCCAAGTGCCGAGCGAGTCAAGAAGCCGAATTCCAGGGAGGTGTAGCAGGGGTGTTGGGTATAAAATGTGGTTAATTGGTAACATGAGCGTAACAAGATCTTGCCAAGCATAGTTATCAAGACGTAAAATGTAGTAAAAAGTAGTCGTCGCAGTCATGTAGATGAGTGGGATAGTGCTGCGCTACAAGTAGTAGGGTGGTATTTCTCATTGCAGTCCCCATTGCTCATCTTGGATAATGGCGTCGTCTTGTGATGAAGCCATCCATACATATCAAGCGTCGACACACCGCTCCCCACGATGCCCCCCACTTATCATCCGTCACTATTTTGTTTCTCATAAACACCAGGACTCGATTTTGTTTGTCAACCAACAACCAGCCCCGCCTTCGAATGGGTATCCATCCTGTCGATCATCCCCAGCCTGTGCGTCTGGGGTATGAAATGGGTATTCTCGATCCTGAATAGGACCAGGTAGACCTACAGTACAGACCAGAGCGTCTCACCTTGGGTTTCGGCTAACGCCCGAGTCACCCTTACCTTATCTCTATTTCATCCATATGCAGTTGAGTATAGCCTGTAATACAGTCTTGGGGTCTTCGGACCGTCGGGAGCTGGCGCTGACGGATATCGTTCGACGCGCTGGAAATAAAAGAGAAGCTATGCTGGATAGAGCCTCGCCGCTTATGTTAAGCACCTGGATTCCAATGTCTGCCAGTCAGGTAAAACTGCGCCAAGTCGGCTGTGGCAGCGGTCCTTCGAGAAAGCTGCCAGAGCCTTGGTGAATTACCTCAAAAGGGCAGAATTAGACTATTTGCTCCGGTTATGGTTAGTTGGGGGTGATCCAATAAACCGCCAACGCTCGGTCGAATCTCCAGATGTTGACTGTTCCAACATGAGTCCAACACATTCCAGGATATTACCTCCTGAATACTAGTCATGGAGTACAATGGTCCCTCCACACCAAAAGCCTCGCAATCTTTAGCTCTTATCCTTCTCCAACATCTACTCTACAGCATGCAAGTGGTGGTTGGTGCATTGAAAATCATAGTCCGTGCAGGCCCTGATGCCAATATGTATGTCGGGGACGTTAATCCCGGATAACGTTTTACCTTGCCCATTCATTTCCGTCGGTCTGGAGTCATCACATCAGCTCGACCCTGGGTTTTGACTGGCAGAACTAGTGTAGTAAAGCGAGCCAAATGTTAGAGACTGACACTATGATGTGCGTCTCAAAGACCAGCCGGTGATGCCCAAAATCATCCACGTTGAAGAGAATCTTGCTCTTCTTGCCTGCTAGTATATCGCAGCACTTCTCTCAAATGATCACCAGCGGAGTAGCTCCGAGTCCATACCTCGAAACGATGCCATATCGCGCGATAATTGTGATTCTACACCTGAGAGGACCCATCCACTCCATGTCCCTGGCCTAGTTGAAGGCCTGTTCACCGCACATCTCAACTTAGGGCTTGGTTCGATTCATGGCGATCCTCGCCGGCCCGATAACGGGAGATCTGTTAGACCTGAACCTCGTTCTAGGGGGATTCTATGCGCACGGGCTCAAGACAGGAGAGCTTCATGTGGGCTTAATTCCGTGACAAAACGCGTACCAGCGTGTGGCACAGACCATTTGGTGCGGTCTGGTGGACATTAAGCGTCAAACGAAATATGTCAGTTGATGATGGCTGGAGCGAGCATAATCTTGCGTTCAGGCTGACCCGCCTCCAGGTGTTCTAGCCCGCTCGACCCGCGCGCTTGCTGACGACTAGGCAATAGTGGTTGGGTTGAGTAAGGCCAGCAGGGTACAGAGCTGGCTACTACTGCTCTACAGTAGCTACCGAGATCCAGATGGTCAATGGTAGGAGGGATCGCCAGGGTCCTGAGATACGATAGACTCGTCTAGGTACGAGATATACTGCACGACAGCACAGCAGCACCCGGTTCAGACTAAGCCAGGTGCAATACAACTTCATGTATGTCAATGCTGCAGCTTCGCAAGCCTCTGCTCTTCACCATTCTCAAGAGTAAAATGGTGTCTTCTCAATGCAATTACTGCACAGCACCACCATCGGCCAGCTGATATCAAGGGTATCGGACTCGAGAACAATGTTGCTGCTAGCAGTTTCGGGAACCCTTGGCCTAGTGTGATAAATCAGGTCGAGTCCCTTTATTTAGAGTCAACAGCTGGCGTTATTGATGACGTCTATTATGCCAATTGCGCACGTCTCCAACGAGTGCTAACGATTTGGTTGGTTCCATTCATGTCCAGCTGCGTAGACTAGGAAAAAGACGGGAATCAGTCAGCGGACCGCGTCTCAGCCGTCGCACCGTCGAACTCAATTGTCGGGCATTATTGAATAGCATATGGCCCCATGAGCCAGGGCAGTTTAAAGCCAAATGAACGCCATTGATGGCAGACGTTTGGCAAAAATGCAATCTATCCCCTAAGTATTTTCTAAGCTTACCTAGACAGAAACGACATCCATCCTAAAGTATTCCTATGTGAATGATAGTAAAACAACAAATACCCACGTACCTTAGTACAGCACGAAACGACTCGGAGTAGGTATTCAAAAAGTACTACTGCGTGTCAGCAACCCACTCAGGACTCCCACAAATGTTTAGCTTCAGCCAAACTAATCCAGGAAAGGAATGACGACGACATCTATAGAATAGCAGTCGTCTATCGCCTGATCTCCAGTATGGGGTTTACTCTGAAGAGCAACAACGTTTAACGCGGATACCGAAGCTGTTGGCTTGCAATCTCAATCCTCGAGTTGGTGGTTGATGAGTTAGCTGAGACATGTTGCGTGTATAGTTAAAATTAGCGACGAAACCGTTGTAGCTTCGAACGACTCACCAAACGATACGTAGAATAGTAAGGACAAGCAACCCAAAGGGTTACTCATTTAGGTAAGCCGAGTCATGTACGCATTCGCATATACTCACACACAAGTAAGGATGGTCGAGACGCTTTCTTCAGGTTCGAGCAGAAGAATGATTAGTAAAGTCCTCAGATAATTAAAACAAGGTCCAAAACTGCACCAAAAACCGAGGAAACACCACCTCGGACGATAATCCAAGGTTTAGAATTTCCAACAAGCTGAAATACCTCGTAGACTAAGTAATGGAACCCTGCTCACATCAGAGTTAGGGGTGCTTGCCGATGCCTTTAATGCTCCCTCGTTCGAAAGCAAGCGAATGCTATCAGTGGCTTGATAGCCATTTTTTCGCTATATGAATAACTTCTCAAGTAGCTTAAGCATTCTTCGGAGAAGCTACCACGACTTTTGCAGTTGACTCCTAGCAATTCGCCTTGGCCGAGCGAGACTAAGGCCTAGTGAGCTGATGCGGAGGGTTAAGTCAACGGCCGGCTCTTCCCTTTGACGTTATCGATAGTTATCATAGAGCTTCTCGACTCTAGGACCCTCGTGCTAGGTTCGACGAGAGTGAACCCGGCCGATTATGGTCACTGTGTCCCGACGAGGTACGTGTGTCGAACAGGGTGGATAGGTAAATCTGTTCGTGGATGATCGACCAACCTAGACAAGCATTGTCTCAGAGGAAGCATGCTTTGACCACCCTGGGGTCCGTGTGAAGGCGGTTGGCTGCGGAGGATGTGAGCTGGGCTGGTCATATCCCTGCCCGTTCGGCTACAGAGCACGTACCGCAATGTAGAGTCCCTGACGAAAAAGCAAAACAGATGGCAAAGGTTGTTAAAGTGTGGCACCAATGTACATTTCAGTTTAGATTTTTCCTAGTGGATAGAATCATTGGTTTTATGTACGTCGTTTGTAGGGGAATCAATGAACTCACCAATGTCTGCTTCGAGCTTTTGAACGCAAAGCAATTGAATAGCTGCCCAACTCTTGCTTTTCCATGCCAGGGCTCAGAATAGTTGCCAATTGATCCTAGTCTAGGCCGTTGATTTCCAGACTCCAGAATGGCGCATGCGCTAACAGCGCATTGCAGTAGTTCAATGCATCTGGATAGGATACTGGGTGATGGCAACATGGAAATACCATGCCAGTCAGCTCGTTTTCGATGGAAAAGGGGCCCTGTAGGCTCACCAGGCGCGGGCATGCCATTCCAGTTAGTGTCGACGCTACTGTATGTATGTATGTATGCAAATTAATGCTAACGATAAACGGGCGACTCAAATGTGGCAGCCAAGGATGCTGCTGTAGAGATTCTGCAAGACACAGAAGGGCGATGGATGTAGTGGGCTGGCGGTCTGGATCAACATAACCAGCCAGCCAGAGTTATGGTCCGAATTCTGCATGCATTATGCTAGCTGGTGTACTGAACAAGTGGACATATCAAAACGCCAATTTTTGGCTAAAGAATGAAAGTCTTAATGCGAGCTGAGAAGTGAGGAAGTCGCGATGCTTTAGCTGTCCAAGCTTAGGTATAGTAGAATAGGTAGTACCTACCTGTTACCTAAGGTAAGTGAGGTGTTTGGTGGAGGGGCAGGTACGGGTTGTGTGTGCACTTACCAGGTAAGTACGGAGGAAGATGGCAGGTGCCTCCTCAGAATACCTAGACGAGATGCTTCGCTTCAAGACATCGATCTACATTGCGACTCACTTCTTTCAGAATGCCTACGACTGCATGTCAATTCAAATCACTCGCTGTCAAGACCGATCGTCTATCCAGACCCACCACATCCCATTTGTCTTTCTATTGATACTTTCAATTGTTTTCCTCAAAAGCCTCGCCGCTAGATCATACCTTGACTTGATGCCTAAACTTCAGTTTAATACTACGGCACAGTCTATGCATCTTGGGCCCCCGGCCTCGTGCTTAGTCTATAGGAGCAGATCGGGCGAATTTCGCTCTTCAAAAAGATGAACCCTGGAACATCTAGTCCAACACCTACCAATGTCACCCAACAAGACTTTTGCAAACACAAGGGACTTCGAATGATATCATATCACAGCTTCGCTGCAACGTCGCCTGTTGGAGACTCGGGTTTTTATTTACTCCAAAGTTATTTGACATCTTGTCGTGTGACTCCAAAGAAACGGATCAACATTGTCGAATCATACATAGACCAATACTCCACCTGTTGCATAAAACCACGTTCATCGCCAATGGTCGTTACAGGATATCAAGTTGATCGAGATGCTTGATCAGTGGTTCCCCTCAATCCGGTTGCTCATAAGTCAAAGCCCTGCTCTCGAATCTCTTCACTGATATTTATAGTACGATTCTGTCCGTAAGACCTCACTTAATTCAGAGTCTAGACAAGGGAAATGTCCCACTCGGGCGGGCCTGTTGCGTACCCTGAAGTATCTATGTGAGGGCCCTGGCGGCGCTAAATCTATGGACCATGTCCTTGTTCACGTCCCCCATCGAGGCTTGATGGAGACATGCGCCAAGATTCAGTGTCCTCCATGTCTCATTCATCATGGTCCTAGAGCTACTAGGCGACTTAGCCCCAGTAGTTTGGCCCTGGGCATAACAGTGTCTAGCCGTGACCATCTGTGGCATCGTCGAGCGGCCTGAGTGACCCTTGACGGGACCGAAGGGCACATGGTGGTTGAGGGCGGCTGCTAAAGCCCCTGCCAACTCTCTTCCTTGACCTTGATGTGCCAATTAGACTATGAGGCCAACATGATCGCTAGACCACGGTAACTGTGGGGAGATGGAGTCGACAGGACAGACAAACAGAAGTGAAGGGTTCCAGTGCTGTATCTCAAAACTCCTCCACACCTTGGATTTCCAAATAAGACCTCCCCACCCACATACATAGCCCCTCCATTCTCCTCACCTTTCCATCCCTTTCATCTTGTGGTTTTGGAACCGTCGCCTGTCCTAGGCGACTAAACGAGCTTCGATCAACCGTTGGTGTGTTGGCGTCGACGACTAGTCCACCCTAACGCCCACCGCCACCACCCTCTAGTCTCCACAGCTTCATGCTAGGTTGTCACGTCCAGCTTCTTGAGACTGCACTGTACTGTACCATACCGCACTCGATCGGCGAGCTACTTGGTTATCTATCTAAGCCTTTACCGCCAGCCGTGGGACAGTCGTTGCAATTAACTTCACTCCCAACTTCTGCTTTCTCATTCCTAGAGGGGCATGGTCATATTTGTTAAATGGCCTATGAACATTCATTTGACTTTTCTCAGTCTGAAAGAAACCTGGCCTGGTGCAACAGACATACTATATCATCCGAGGACTCAAACAACATGATGCCACCATCGCCTTTACCAACCGAGTCGTTATGGATGTCGTCTTCCATGGCGAGTCAGCTACAGCCTGGCCAGATATCACCCATAAGCGTAGGAATGGACAATTCTTCCGCACCAACAATGATTCACTCAGCCTCCTCGTCTTGCGCCGATTCCTGGAGCACGGAATACGTCGACCGAGATGATGTTGAGATGGACACCAATTGGGAACAAGGCTCGGACGACATTCTCACAATCCCCAAGTTAGAACCCACCGAAGATGACATTAACATGGACGACCTCAAAGCTGCCCCGCTTGCACCACCTTCCATCGAATCCGCAAGCACCGACCCGAAGCCGAAACGACCACGAGGAAGACCGAGGAAGCACCCTCTAACAGCTGCTGTAAGCGCAAGTAAAGTTACGAAAGGTCGATCAAAGACTGGTTGCATTACCTGCCGCAAACGCAAGAAGAAGTGCGATGAAGCAGTAAGTGATTTCTCCCATATAAGTAGTTGATGCTACGAGCCAAGAATGAACATGTCAATCGATGTTTCGTCTTGTCTGCCTGCGTGCTATCATGCTACTTGTGACTCGGGCTAGGCGGCTAACATTGAAGTAGAAACCCCGATGTATGGCATGACTGAACCAATTCCACATACGTATGAAACCTAACGTCTTGTTTCTAGGCATGAATTGTGAGAAGAACGCTGTGGTTTGTGAGGGTTACCATGAGAAACAGATATGGAAGAGTGGCAAGGAAAAGGCCGAAGAAGGTGAGTATCTCGATAGAAGCACTGGCTCACTTTACTGACCATTTCACTAGAGCGTTTGCGCCAGAAAGCCTTGCCAATGGTCACCATGCAGCCCATATTTCACGGCGTCGAGACAGTGGAAGACAAGGTCTTTTGGAAACACTACATCACCCATCTAAGCAATGTCTTGACGGTCGAAGGCGAGGCCAAGAATGCTTTCAAAGATATCATTCTTCATCTTGCCAACCAACACCAAGGCCTAATGCACTCTATTTTGGCAGTCAGCAGCAAACATATTGACTGGGACACTCCTTATGGAGCCAAGCTCTTGGCGGATAATCCTCAGTCAAGCAGAGAAGCCTTACAACAACGAGCAGACTATCACCACGATGAATCCATGAAACGACTCTACGAAGATATGGGCCGACCATTGAACAAGGATGATCCCGAGTATAAGACCATACTGTCTGCAAGATACGGACAGATGCTCTGTTTGCTTCTTCAGACCAGAGCGGATGGCAACCCTCGAGGTGAACACCGGGTTCACCTTCAGGCTTATCAGACTCTGATTCAACACTCACCTCCCGAGGACCCAGCATTCTATACTTTTATTACAGAGTTCTTTCAGTACCATATCTTTGCCGATGATCTCTTCTGGCATCCTGAAAATATGACAGCCCGGTTATCGTCCGAAGACTGGGAACCTGCTGCCCCGATCCAACCGCCTCGGCTATTGGGAGTCGGTGATGGTCTGTTCCAGTACCTTTCTCAGATCACGACCATTCGAAATACGATTCGAGCCAATATAGCAGCCGCCGTGGACCCAGTGGTTGACTACACCAGCTTATACCAGGCTGCCGAAATAGATGCAGCTATCCGGGAGTGGACGCCGAACTGGCCATGGGGCGATAGCCGTGACCGGGTTGGGCTTCTTTACAAGCAAATGATGTGGGTATACCTTTTTCGAACCATCTACCCACCTTCAGTGTCCTCGATGCGCCGTTCGACATTTAGCACGTTGCCTATTTCAACTTCAGCGTCAGTTGTGCCTCCGCCACCAACCAGGCGAGCTTCCATGATGGCCACGGTATCAAGGGGCAATGGAACCACAGGGGCCTCGGACGTTCACGTGGCTAGCAGCTGCCCAACATCACGCAACCCTTCAAGGACTAGTTCCATGCATGAACAGGACTCACCATGCCAAGAGAGAGCATCTTCACCACCACCAACCCGAAGACCCGCATACCACGACCGCCGCATTACTCTCGCGGTTGAAGAGTCTCTCTCCATTTTAGAGTCTTTCAAACCTTCCGACCCTTCCCAAACTTTGCTCCTCATACCTTGCCTCGTTATTGGTACTGCCTGCTTCGAACAAGCTCAACAGGAGCGTGTTCGCACAGCTGTCAGAGCCGTTCGCGGATACACGGGTCTTCGTAACTGCGAGCGCGTCATGGAACTTCTTGAAAAGGTATGGGCCTTCATGGAACAAGGTGACTGGGTCTCCGTATGGGACTGGCAAGGCATCGCCCGTCGAATGCGTCTAGACTTTACCTGCGCATGAGTTTATTACAAATTTACGGTTAATCGAAATATTTGCTTTCGTTTCGCCTCCCAAACCACTGGCATATCTCCAGGATACAGGGCCTTGCACGATTCTTACTTCTACACATAATGTCCCATAAGAATCGAAGCCCAACTGGTGTATCAGTACGTTGTCGTTACTACTTTCGCTCCCTTACGACATTGGAGCATGCCTGACATAGCACGGTGCATCTTACCGATGCTGGGATTTAAAACCCCGATATTACAACACTTTCGTATTACCCGGCTCAGCTTATTTCTTACCCAACGGTGTTTACAACCTGGGCCATGCCTACTTATGAAGAGGCCTTAATGTCATTTACTACAGCAAGCATACTGTCGACATCAGACCGATAGGGGTTCGGTTAGACGATTCGATGAGAATGTGGCGTTTATGTTTTGGGCGGGCAGCGCTTGTTTTCGCAAGTTGAGTCGATATTGCAGTTAGGGATTAGGGAGGATTTATAGGAAGACACATCTTTCTACTGTTTTGTTTTGTTTCATGATGGTTGCTAGACGCAGTGCACGAGGCACGTCTAAGCACCAAATAGATAGGAACAGCATATATAGAAGCCAGCTACAACAAGTACGCTGAGGCGGTGGCCCCCTTTGCATTTATAGTACAACAGCATGCATGAAGCAGCGCACGAGGTTTAATGTTGACCCTCGCAAGTTGAAATATAATATTCAATATTGGAACCCAGGACCCAGCCGATCTTGCCACAACGAGTTCAGTATGGAGGCCACTCACAAACTTTTCAATGTGCGAAGTTGAACATGATAGTGCATGCATTTAATCTAGACAACGTACTAACATTCGGATTACGAAGGAGAAACATGACTCTACCTTCAACCAAGATATTAATAGTTTTCCCGTTCCAAGCATGAAACTGTACGTAACAACTCAGGTACTGCCTTACGTAGTACTCCTCTGATACCAATCATTCACTACTCTTCGCGCTTTTCACCCTCAAAATAGAATTTGCCCAGCGGCTCATCGCCTCGTCCAGGCCCCACGAGACCAGAGGCAGGAGCCCTTGTCTCACCTCTATCCAGTCTCTGCACAATTCTCTCCGCTGCCTCCTGAGCAGCACCAAGTGGTGTTTGAGATTGTGATGCAGAGACAGGACCACGGGAGGTTGTGTCAACAAAAGAGTCGTTCTCGGTCGCTTGGCCGGGGTTTGGGTCCATTGCGACACCGTCCATCATACGGGCATCACGGCGCTCCTGTAGAGCAGAGACACTCACAGGGGTGTCACCACCCATATGGAAATCGCGATCGCGCCGAATGTCGCTAAGCCCCGAATTGGTTCTCTCCAGACCCCAAGCTTGGGGAGCCGCTCGACGATGGTAGATAGGTCCGGATACGGTGCTCCCTGCACCTTCACCAAAGCCGACGAGAGAAGCGGAACCGTCATCGCTCATACGATCATCATAACCACCTACAGAGCGAGCAGTAGCACCATCAAGATCCTCGTCCATGGCATCCGGATAACCACCCATGCTTGTGACCGACTCGGCTTCACGGTAATTGGTATCGGTGCTAAACATATCCTCATCTCGTTCGCCAGCAGTGGTGCGCCCATCATCCCCATCACCTACATGGCTCTCCGTTGCGCTCGCTGTTCCAACGGTACTCATCTTGGTCACAGCCATAGGCTGGCCGTTGCTGTCGAAGTATGCAGGCGTCAAGTGCTGTGTGGAAGGATAGTTTGGTGGAAACCCAGTTGTTGAAGTCGGGGTGGTCTGTGGTGATGCGGACGATGCCCCAGGAGCGTTTGTATGTGGAGGTGCTCGGAGAGTCGAAACCCGCTCAAGACCAGCAAGACGGGAGATACGGTCGGCGCGTTCAGCCTCGAGGCTTTGGGTGGAAGGGTTGTGCTGATGGCCGCGACTGAGAGGACCCTGGGGGAAGTGGCCACGATGACCATCTTTGATCGCAGTGGTCGAAAGCGCGGAAAGAGAGGTAGTAGTGCTCGTAGGAGTGCCGCTGAAACGAACGACAGGGTCAGTGTTTAACGTTCATATAAAGCAGTGCCATTGAATTCATGGCGATTCAAGTCAACTAGAAAAAGGAATAACACACGGCATCTCAGATGGGGTCTCTGGTCTAGAGCCCGGAGGAGGGAGGTTGATGAAGGTCGGGGGTTGTGTTTGCGCCATGGTGATGATAGATTGAATCTATTGAAGAAGTATCTAGAGGGTCGACGATCGAAGCAATGTCCGTTCAAGGTCTTAGAGTCGAAGTGGTCGCAAAAGTAGTTGTGTGAAGGTGGTGGTGATGCGAGGCGATGTCAGGTATCAAGGGTCTCGCTGTGGAGGGCTGCTCAGGAACTTTGGGATGTCTGCCAATCCACGATGTTGGCAAAGCAGAAAGTGCGCAATGAACAGTCGTGTGACAAGTTATATGGGATGGTTGAACTGCCGGGTATGGATGGTTTGTGCTTGCGGGAAAAAGAAATAATTACTAGCAAGGCGGGAGAATGGGAGGAAGTGTATTATCGCAAGCTCAGCCCAGGGTACTGTATTAATCCGGCAGGGGGAATGTGAGGCGATTGAGCATGAATGAGCAGCTCTTTCACCCGCTAAAAGCCCCCTACAGAGCAGGGGCAACAGGCGCTGAGAGCTGAGAGGAATGAGGGGGAGGGGTCAAGTGATTGGGTGGACATTGGTGGGTTATGACGTCGATTCTAGATGCCGTGATTGGTCAGGTATCATGGATATCTTCAAATCGGGCATGAGCAACCAACGATAAACATTAAATTGGGTTGGTTGATTGGATCTTTGAATAAAGGATTATCCCTCCGTACAGTAGGTACCAAGTCTATCTTGTCTCTGTGAGTTTACACGTGGTTTGAATGTCTTATCAAAGCTCGATATTTGACCTGTTGCTGTGTTGTCTCAGATTTAAAATTCGGTACTTTTAGCCATTGTTACTTGAGATCAGATCAGATCAGATCATGCTTAAGTAACATCACAAGCAATAAATTCTTTCACATTTACAAGAAACCCTCAGTCTCAGACGTTTAGCCTAATTACTTATATAACAATACTACTCCAATGCAATGCTCTTGAAAATCAAAGTGTCTGATCTATGTAGATTGTATTTCCCCATAAAACTTAACCCTTGTCAATCTCCCTAGTCTCCCTACAGTTTCCTCATGTTTTGTCCGAAACAGAGAAGCTTGTCTGAGCGCCACAAACAGAACGCGAGCCCAACTGATTACAGGTTCCAAAAAAAACATTCAATCGCCATTGCCATTCCATGTAGCGCCCCGATCATGTGAAATAAAATGAACAAAACAGTCCAATAACCCAAGAAATAAACGCTTGAATAGGGTACGGGCGTTGCCGTTGCAGGGGAGTTAAGTCGCGATGATTCCACGAGCACGGATGTTTTTATAGGAGTGCCATGCCGATGGATGTGATGCCGAGAACCAACGATAGAACCGCAACACCAGGAGTAATGGGCGAAGGAGATCCGGAGTTGATGTCAGGAACAGTAGTCTTGGGAGCAGGAGGATCCCAGGTGATTGTAGGTCCGTTGCCCTTCTCGGTCGCCGTTTTCGAAGCGGCTTCCTTCTCCCTAGTGTTGGTCTCGGTGTCGGACTTGTCGCTCTTAGAGTCCTTATCCTTGTCGTCCTTCCCAGTAGCAGTCGCAGTAGCCTCCTCTGTCGCGTCCGCAGTGTTGGACTCGTCGGCAGTTGTCGCAGAGGGCTTGTCGTCGGTAGCCTTGGACTTTTCGACAGCGGTGGTAGACTCCTCATCCTTGGCGGCGATGACGCCGGTCAGGAGCATAGCGAGAGGAAGGACATGCTTTGAGAAACGCATGATGTTGGTGGAGGATTGAGTGTTGTATAAAGCGGAGTGTCAAAAGTTGTCGAAAATCGATGGAAAAGACGGATGAGTCGAGTCGATCAGCGGAGAAAATAGGGGAGATTGCCAAGACAACGACCGAAGAAGAGATAGAAGTCAGGCAGAATCCAACTGTCAAAAAAGACAAGCGAGGGACAGTAGACGAAGTTGGTAAAACTGACAGAACCAAAAACGAGAGTGGAAAGGCAGCCAAGAAGAGATTAGTTAAAGATGTAGAAAGAAGAAGGAAGACCTGTAAAGAGTTGAGAAACCAGGGGGCAACCTAAGAGAACAACAGTCGGGCTAAGGATCATGCACCTAATTTTGGAAACTACAGGGTCCGCTAGTAAGTAGGTACCTATGCAATGGTCCACACAGATCCTGGGGTACTTGCATTTGGTATCCATATGCAGTTTCTACGCTACAGCGCGTCTTTTAATGGTACGATGAGATGACAGCGGCGAGAGGTTGATATGTTTTTGTTCTTCATGGTTCTTTTCGTGGGAGAAGCGGCTGTTTATAGATCGGGTGCTGGTGATTAATGGTTGCTATACGGATACAAGCTCTTTATCACTTGAGTTCGATTTCTTAAGATATGCAACTCTTCAACTGAGCCAATTACTACTATTATAAAGCAAAATCATAACGATAGCTAGAGATATGAATTTATTGCAATCCGTACTTGAGCGATTATTGTTATTGTCTCCAGTTTGGGATACCTCGTATTACTTCTGCACGCACTGGCCCCCATCCATTACACAGCAAGGACAACACCACTTCACTAAATTCAGCCAGCTGACGTACGCAGCCCCAACACTAACATAGTCACGCTTTTCAGTCTCTCACCTTTTAATAATTATGGTATACCAATAAAAAAAAGGGAGAGACGCGGTATTCTTTAGCGGTTAGACATCACATCATTGATGTTCCCAAATAGTCAGTCACATGTTATTGTTTTGTCTGTCCCTTGTCTATCGTGAGACACCTCAGTTGTACTTGAAGCCACTAGCCAGTTGTATAGAGCGTGATTGGCCACTGATCCATGGAGTACGTACGCTTGAGGCTCTGCTGTGTAACTCAACCACGATCCCATACATATTATGCTGAAAGAGAAATTCAACTCTATATAAATGTGTATGTTATTACCCAATGCTCGCTTTTCAAATGCCTTTTCCCATTCTTTCCCGTCTATGTTTGACTTCATCCCGCATAAACTAAGTATACCCCTTCTCTTACTGATCTCGAACCGGCTTTCTAAATAGTAAATCTATAACGGGGACTCTCATCTCCAAGCTCAGCCAACTCGTCCTCCCCCATTCCTCGGTGCTTCTCGTTAATGTGGCCTGCTTGTCGTCGCTCGTTCTCACGTCGGTACCACCACCACATGAATCCATAGATGACAGTGCCCAACGCAACCATGCTGAGTGTCACAGCGTGCCCCTTGATGTATCGAGGTCTGTCTGAAGCAGGACTATTGTCATGGTTAGTAGAGTTCAAGAGCTGTTCGATAGAGGAGCTTACTAAATGAACGCAGACATGATACCTGCCGCATTACCCCACGTCAACTGCATACCTGTACCTGTAGTACGCTTTCCATATCGAGGCGAGTTCGTGGGCAACTAAACAAATCAGTCAGACAGTATCACCATGGAGGGTTTCTCTCAACTTACCCAAGCCAACGGCAAGCCAACAACCACGTACAACCCTCCAGCCACGAGGAAGCAGCCAAAGTAATGCACACCAGAAGACACATCTGCCAGAAGAACTGCATAGCCAACGCAGCTGATAAGTCCAAAGATTACGCAGAAGAGCCCACGCCGCTGCAGCCTGTCAGAGAGGAATGCCGTGGACATGTATGCTGCGGCACCGAGGAAGTAGCACGGCACGGTGAGAAGCTGTGTCTCTGCGACTGACCAGTCCCCAAGATCCTTGATGATAGTCGGCAAAAAAGTAGAAAATCCTGCACACCCGTTAGAATGAGTTTCAGCTGTTGGATGAGGCATTCAAGCTTACCGTACAGCATAGTGTCGACTCCAAATTGCGCAACACAAAATGCCCACACCTTCCAATCCTTGAAGGCGCACATCATATCCTTCTTGCTAAACTCCCGACTCGACGCTGTGTTTCCATACTCACGCGCATGTCTCAGACGCATAAGAGCCTTTTCACCGTCATCCAAAAAGTACGCCGTCTCCGCATCATTAGGCAGCGCAAAATATGTGACAACGCCGATCAGAAAGCTGGGAATTCCCTCAATGATCATGATCCAGCGCCAGCCGCTCATGCCGCGCACACCGTCCATGTGACCAATTCCGTACGCAAGTAAACCGCCGAGAGCACCAGCGACTGCAGCGCTGACGAAAAGATAGCCTACGCGGAGGGCGAGTTCTCGCTTGGTGTAGAAGAATGTGAGATACACCGTTAGACCAGGAAAGAGACCGGCTTCCACGGCACCGAGAAGAAGACGGCAGGCGATCAGAGAGCCGTACGAGTTCACGAGGCCTGAGAGTGTGGCGATGATGCCCCATGCAGCAGTAATGAAAGCGATCCATCGGCGCGGAGTGAAGAGTTTGAGCACCAGATTGGATGGAACTTCGAAGATCAAGTATGTGACGAAAAGAATAGACACAACGACCTGAAACTGGTTCGAAGAAAGGCCAAGGTCCTCCTCAAGACCATAAAGTCGAGCATTGCCAATATTGACTCTGTTGATTTCGAATTAGTCGTTGGAACTTTTTTCCTCAGTGAGCTTGGGCACGAACCTGTCTAGGAAACTGAAAAGATAGAGAGCCATGACAAGAGGAATGATGTAGAAGTCTAACTTGGCAACAAGTCTCTTCTCATCAGCCACCGAGTTGGGATCACACTCATCGCTGAGACTGTGACGCCTAGGCGTAGTATCCTCGCCGCCGTCCTTGAAGGCCATAACTGATTGATAAGTGGAAGTTTCTAGCGGGGTTGTGAGCAACGTATTTTTCCAACAAGGATTTCTGCGAAAGATTCACAATTGCGAATTCGTCCCTTTTCTCTCCCTCTTGATAAACGAAGAGAGGGAATCCAACCTCTATTTAGAGAAACAGAAGGCGACCAATAAATAAGGTCTCGGATGAGCGCCACGAACAGGAAAAAAAGACCGCGCCACTCGCGACAATCGTTTTGGAGGGAAAAGGCTAAGCTAAGCTTGGCGCATGAGGAAGAAAAAAGAGAGAGGTTGAAAAAAGACAAACAAAAGTATCAGAATGTTTCGAGCTGTCGGGGCCAAGAGATTTCTCTTTGTAATAATACAAGTCTCCGCTAGATCAGCTCATCCGAAACTTGTCCGGTTGCACGAAAAGATTTTATTTCCCTCTAAGGAAGGAAGAGTGTAACTTTGAGTATTGCGATAATAGGCTGAGTGAAAGTTGAAGTGGGACGGTGATGGTACCCATGGATTTCATTCTAGACTAACTTGGACCTTGAAGTTAATACTACCAGGTAGGTATACTTGACGATCTACCGGTAGGTGTGGCGAAACTTGTGGTTAATATGAGGTCGTCATGATCAGAAGGAAGAGAATCATGTTTATCATGGATGTTATATGACCGCTACTTAGGGAACCCCGATGATGGAACTTCACGTCGATCTCGTTGCTTGGACACTCAAAACTAAAGAATGACTAGGTATGTCTTGCTCATGCTCTTCTGTCAATGCACGACATCAAGTGGCGCCACCGATAACGGACGTTTATTAGCTCAACAGTTAATATCAACTTCGTTAAACCCGAGCAAGACTAGATTATTCAGCATCGGTTAACGGATGACATGTTCAACGTTGACAAATTATATATGCTGAGTATCGTTGAACGACATCAGAGTTAATCAGAAAATCCAGCACGGTACGAGCATCTTATCCCGCCGCCACGGATCATATATTATTGTGTCGCGTAGTAGTAGGTAGTCGATTAAAGCTTTTGTAACGAAACATGACATATAGTTTGACCAACACTTGGTCTCTCACAGAAATATCTTCAAAATTGACTTCAATATCGTTTTATTGTGATTCATATCTATAATCAACACTTCAAATCATCCGCAAGACTATCCTACCCCATGATAGTAGCGACAGAAGACGTACGACGTCATGCATTCAACAGAAGATATCGTCTCCCGCTCTTGTCTGCTCAAGTCAAGGTCATAAACGCAAGAAAAAAAGTAAATGGGTTTTACAGTATGTACAGTATATGACATTAATTAATCCCCTCTCTAACTTTCATGGGGAGACTCATCAACCGCTTTGAAGTTTTCTTCCATCCATCCAATTCCTTGCCAGTGACCTCTGTGCTGGTCATCTGGCGCCATGTTCATTTACCTGTAGGGTTGCGCGGGCATCTCATATACGTTCTCAGGAGGTGCTGTACCGCGAGCACTTGAGATTTGGTTGCCGTCAATCTCAGCAGCATCATTTTGATGCCATTTGGTAGCAGCACTGTCGCTTGCCAGCTCAGCTGTGTTAGCAGGGCTGTACATCTCGGCAGCGTTGTTGTGAGGCGAGTGTCCGGCGGGGTGAGCGTAGTTGTTCTCAGGAGTGACAGCTGAGTAGGCTTGATCGCTGCCGGCAGTACGGGAGTAGTTGGTCTCGGGGCTAACGGGCATGTAGCCACGTCCAAACTGCTGCTTAGGCTTAGCGAAGCCGGCACGCCCATCGCCAAGGGCAGTGCCACGGTATCCCTCAGACAGGGTAGTGTTGCGGCTAGGGGCCAGAGTAGAAGTGGCAGCGGGGGAGGCCTGGGACATGTGGGGGCTGGTACCCATAGCAGCAGCAGCGCCGCCGCCACCAACAGGAACCTCGGATGCACCAAAGACATCGTCATACTCAGCCTTGTTCTTAGCATTGCGGCGCTTGCGGAGGCAGAAGTAAATGAGACCTCCAAGAACAATCAGACCAGCAACACCAACACCAGCACCGATACCAGCCTTAGCACCGGTGGAAAGGCCGCCATCACTATTGCCGCTGTTGCTGTTGCTGCTATCGTCAGAGCTAGCACCACCGGTACCAGCAGGGCCATACTCTCCCGAAGGAGCAACAGTCGCTGTGCGAACAACTCCAGTAGTCACTCTAGTAGAGGTGATAACAACGGTGCTCGTAGTAGTGACAGTGGTGCTAGCACCCTCCTGAGCGGTCTTGGTAAGGGTCTTGGTGACCTTGGTCTGACTGCTGATAGTAGAAATAACGGTTCGAGCAATGGTGTTGAAGACGGTGGTGCCGGCGTCGTCGCCCTCAGTGACGGTGACGGTCTCGGTGGTGGTGGCACGCTTGTGAAGGCCTCGTCGGAAGGCACGGAGACCGTACTGATCACGGCGGATTTCAACGTGGAAGTCAGAAGGAACAGAAGTAACAGTAGGCGCGGCAGGAGCGACTTGTTCAGCGCCGCCGATGGTTTGAGGAGCCAAATCAAGAGCACGCTTCTCGTTGGCCCACTTGGTAGAAGTAACGAATTCCGTCTCGGTCGCGGTCTCGGCGTCGCTGCTAGTAACAGTCTTGGTCTCGAAAGCGGTAGACGTAACAACGACAGTGGAAGTGATGGTTTTCATCACGGTCGTCGCGCGGCTCACAGTCTTGGCGTTGTTATCGGTAACAGTAACCGTCTTTGTGACAGTAACGTCCTCGGCCGTGGTGGTGCCATCGGTGTTGCTATCAGTTGTTGGATCAGCGGCAGTGGTGGCGGTATCGTCGGTAGGCGCGGCGGTGGTAGGGTCAGCAGCAGTAGGTGAAGCATCGTCAGTTGGTGAAGAGTTGGCATCAGCAGTAGAGGCAGGAGCAGCATCGGTCGAGGGCGCGGCAGCACTGTCGGAGCCAGAGTCTTGACGAACAACAATCTTGGTGGCTTCGGCTCCGAGGAGCATGCCCAAAACCAAAAACTTTCGAAGCTGCATGTTGAAGAGTTGTCGATTCAACTAAGTAGGCAGGCGATGTTGAGGATTTAGTCTGGATAATGGGCCGTGGAAAGGGACGAAGTGTACCCAGAAGGGTTCGGCTCGAAAAAAGACAAATCCAATGAGAGAAAAAACAGCGACCGTCTCAGATTAAAAGGTCTCTGATAGGGAGTCGTCCAACAACAGAGCAAAGCAGATTGTCGCTACTTGTCTCGGTCTTGTGCGATGTGGATAAGGAGTACGCGGCAGTCAGGAACGAATGCGCGTGAAGCGATGACAAAAAGGAAAAGGCAAATGCTTTGAATCAAGAATGGAAAAGAAAAGGGAAAAAGAAGACGGATGTGAACGAATGTGAGAACCAGTAGGTAGGGGTTAGTAGGGAATACAAGAAGTCTTCTAATGAATAACTCCTCGTACGTGTGTTAGATGAGATGTGAAAAGGGAATGGAACGAAGGACGGGATAGACGATGGACAAAGAAGACGGATGGGAGGCGTAGCATTGAAAGTAGCCCGAGCGAAGAATGAATTATGAGCAGTTGGGACCATCCCTGGAAGGAATGGCGCGGGAAGAGCGGATTTGAACGGCCAGCGAACGAACAGTGAGTGACCACCTGCAAGCTCCAGTAGGTCTAGCGGCCAGCAGCCATCGTACTACTGTATGTACGCTGCACTAGAAAAAAAAATTGCTGCAAGTGTGTGCTTCTACGAGGAACGGGCTTGAACAGTGACAAGGTAGACGGTACTTTGCAGCAAGGTAGTGCTAATCCCTGTAGGGTTAGCAGAAACTCAATACATTGGGGATTCCTTATTGGAGGAGATGAGATAGAACACGAGACGGGGAGAGCATAGCCAAGCATTGTGACAGTTGGTATGTGTATGTGGATGTTAATGACGGGAGCTGTGACATGGAGTAGAACGAACAAGTCGAGTTCTATGCAGTGACAAGGTAGTCAAACTGAGATTTCCGGTACAGTAAAAAATGCAGCCTCATCTCTGTACTTCCATGATCCCGTCTTGATTGTCCTCCGAGTGTCACTGCTTTTGCTCGCTGGCCGGGGACCGGGACAGGAATGATTGTACAGCGCTGGTACTCTATGTACACAAGCTGACGAACCAAAGACTTACACCCCTGACCAGTCTTCTCCTTTGGGACTAGCGCGTTTGCCATGGCGCTGCGCCTCGACCCTTTTGAGATTACTAGTGTTCTATTTACGAGAGTATACTTGAGATACAAGTATCATGGACTCTTACTCAATGGTGATGCTGATGACTTCTCTCGTCTATCCTCCTGATGATCATGGTTGATCTTGTAGAAGAGCGAGGCAAACCGTGACAGATGTCCAGAAATGATACCCGGCTGTGATTTCTCCAGTTGTCAAGACGCGTCAGATTTTAGGTTTTTCTTTTTCTAAACTGTTACGAACGCCTCCAACGCATGAGCGTTTTTTTCTTTTCTGTCCTCTTTTGGGGGCCCTCTCAGATGCAGACCATCTTCATGGCTACCATCCATCAGGGAAGTGGCGTCAAAGACTAAAGAGAAAGCGTTGAAACGTTGCTGAAGGCTGTTCACTATTCTCTCTCATTACTAACATTTATCTTTTTGAGAGCCAGTGACAATGCTAACTAATCTGGTGTATGGAATTGTACAGTATCTGTGCGGATTGAAATCTCTAATTCTCCATTAATGACATCAATTTACTCATGGTCAAATGATGCTCGTATCTGCCAGTTAGACGAGGTCATGCTGTCGGGCTAGACTGGGCTAAAGGCCCCAGCTGTCTGGCCGACTGACCTAAACCTAGCAGTGGGGCATTGACTCCAGGGCGGTTTAGCTCAGGGTCGGACCCCGAAATGGCACCTTTTGCGATTAATTTGTTTCCATTTCCGTTGGGCTGAATAATAAATGACACTTGCTAATATACACATGCAGTTTTTAAGACGCGATGCCCTCATAGAATAAAGAATTCCATAATTCACTAGTTATGAATTCATTTATTATTTCAATAATTATTGAGTCGCCTCACTGTTATCAACTCACGATCTGCAGGGTCTTCTCTTAAGTAGGCCCTTACAGGTAAGCGATATGTAGCCAAGAAAAGTACTTGCGGTAAACGAGAATTCTCAGCATTGATAAAACAATTGAAATCAACTATACGAACTAGCGAGATTAACCTCTATTCATCAAATCCATTTTCAGCACCAGAAATTAAAATAAAAAAAATTAAGAAAGCATTTCGTTTTCGCATATCTCTCTGTCAATTGATTTGGATGGTTGCATCGGCCTCACCGTAAGCATCAATGCATCCAACGCTACCTTACTTGTGCTATGCATTATCAATGATACCGATACCAACATCCATGCCTCTTATTAAAGCCATTCCCGCTCTATATCGGTAACTCCCCTTCTTGGCTTCTCACTCATCAGCCACTTTCTGCACCCCAACACATTGCTAAGGGGTGAGACATGCACATATCAGCCGTTGGGCATGCATACAATGCTTTCGGCTCCAGACCTTGCTGATCGTGGCGCGTATGTGTGGAACTTTCGGGCTTCCATGTCTTTGCCGGTGGTGGCTTTTAAATCATTCAACATTTCTGCCCATTCCAGATCACATCGTGAACGATCGAGAATGAACTCTCTCTCTCTTTCTCCCCCTTGACTGCTATATCCGTGACAATTGATCAGCGTCATCTTCACTGTAGCGCGTAGGATCCTTCTATCCATGATCATAAGACGTGGCTATAAGTTACTTTCCACATGTGAAACGTTTCATATGGTCTCTACGTAATAAGCAAAGTTAGTTTGCTATCCAACGTCAGCACTCCGAGCGATCGGTACTCTACCTGTCGCCTGTCTACCTGCGCCTTGGTATGGCGGCTTACAGTATTAAATGAGGTTGACAACATTCCTCAGCCCAGCGGCTCATACAAAGAATCTTTGCCAACATCAAAGGGCTAGCAACTGTAAGCGGCGTGGCTGAACATGTCAGAAAATGCTTGTATCGTATTGGTTGATGAGGTATAACATCTGTTTCTACTGTATTAAAATGATAACGCGAACAAGACCACATATTATGACTGGTCCCTCAGAAAGTCTACTCAAATGGTTGCTTCGCTATTGCTATTCCAAGCTCAACTATCCGTTCCCCTAAGTTTAAACAATGGTCGTAAATACACGAGGCTTAGAAGTTCTCCTTGCCCCAAACAAAAGAGAATCTGTATTCATATTAGCTAATGATTCGCATATCATATCATAAAGTGTTGTGGACTTACCCAGGCTCAGTGTACTTATTACAGTACGTGTGCAGCGAACTTCCCAATCCCTTAGGACCACAGAAGAACACACCCGCCTCAGCAGGAGTGTGCAGCTTCCTGATACCCCTAAAGATCATGTCCCAGTTAGGTCGACCAAAGTTGGTCGGGCTGCGCAGACCCGTGATGGTGTCCTTGTCGGCGTTGGCGTCGTTGATCATAATGTTTGTCGCATCGTCGGCCTTAATCTTGGCTGTGAGGTAGGTGTGAATCTCAATGCGGTGGTCCAAATCCTGAGCTTCGACGGCGAGAAGCAGCGAGCGGAACCACTCGAAGGAGTCAAAGTCACGGCAGATCCAGAAGAAGTAAACCTTGGACAAACGTGTCTTCTTCTGAGGGTAGTTCATTCGGTACCAGATGGACTTGAGGATGGAGGCGAACGGTGTCACACCAATACCGGCACCGACAAGGACAGAGACTTCGTACTTGAAAACATCTTCAGAGGCAGAACCAAAGGGACCGTCAATGTAGACTCTGGGAAGAACACGGCGGATAGCTGGGTCGATCTCGGAGTCGCGGCCAGTAAGACCAACGACCTTGCTAGCATCGCCAGCATCCTTCTTCTTGCTCCAATCACAACCCAGAGACTTGGCAAACTCCCTGGTGAAGTCACCCACGCAACGCATGTGGATGGAGATGTAGTCCTCCTCAGGGGCGCTGGTCAAAGTAAAGGGGTGGTACTGCCAGAGTGACACGGCAGGGCAGCAGAGGAAGATGTACTGGCCAGCCCGTGTCTTTGTGTGCTCCTTCTTCATCTGGATCTCGCAGACGTTGCTGGGGTGCTGGACAACTTTGGTGATGTATGTCCTGTGACGACCTCGCACCTCACGCGCAATACGCTCGGCCAGGTAACAGAAACCACTGTACATCCAGTACTGCCAGAAGACTCCAATAGCCGACGCACCAATACTCGTGCAGAAAGGAGCAACGTCAGGTTGAATCATACAGAAAGCTCCATGAATAGACCAGAAGAAGAAGAAAACGATGAACATGTGGTGAGTGTACCAAAATCGTTCAAAATTTGCTCGTCGAGGCTTCTCCACCGATGTCAAAACCATGCCCATCAAAGCAATGAGCATCACATAACCCGTCCATCCCGGGCCCGAGACAAAGTTAGCGACCAGCCAGCCGTAGATGCCAAGCTTGTACTTGATAGCGACCTGTGCGAAATTGTTCCAGTGAGCGATGGTGTGAACCCAGGACCAGAAGACAATAGACCAGGCGGTGACGATGTGGAAGGTGATGTTCTTGTCGAATTGGAGGATTCCATTGAGCGGCGTCTGACGCAGAAGAGATATGAGAGTTCGACACACAGGGAAGAGAATAATGCCGACATCAACATGGAGAACCAACGCGGCTGAACGAGCAATGACGAAGGTGAAGCCGAAAATCTGGCGCGAACCTTCAAGACTTTCCTTCTGGGCGTAATGAACACAGGCGAAAGAGAAGATGAGGGCGTGCACAAGCATAAAGACAAAGACGAAGCTTGGATAATAAGTTAGCACCATCTGAACTAAATTGTCCGAGGTTTCAACATGCGATGTTCACTTACAATCTTCGGTAACCCTCGTTGATCATCCAGCGATCAAACTTTTCTCTCGACGATAGTTCCAGTTGCTTCTCTTGGGTCATTTCACCCGACAGAAGCATGCGCGTTAGAGGAGACCATCGCGCTCGTTCGGAAGGCTTCTCGGCCCAATCCTGCATTTGGTAGCTCATATTGAGTGAGGCGAGATGGTTGAATCAACCGACGAGTCGAATTTAATTAAGGGTCCTTCGTAGAGTCTTGTTGGGATATGTCGAATAGTGAGCGTTGAATCCAGTCGAATGTCTCTCCTCGTTTCCCAATCTTGCCCAACAACAATAAATTTCAAGCGAGCGCGGCGATATTCAGAACCAGCTGAACAGGTGGGCTAATATGATAGTTCCGATCGGACAATGTAATAGTTTTCCCAAGAGTATAAACAAGAAACGAAGAGAAGAAAATGGGTGCTGTCTAGAGCCTGAAGATTAAAGAAACATAGATCGATATGCTCATCTCACCATCACGGCACAAACAAAAAAGAATGAATGAGAGAGTAAGAGGAAGAGGAAAGAGGCAAATGCAGAGGCAAGGGTTCTTAGAACTAATTGAAAATCAAACCATGAAACCCGTTTTTCGCCTTTCCAAGGGGTCTTAGCAGCAATAGTATCATCTTATTACTGTACCCTTCCCTTTTTACGGAATATCCCTCTGGGTGAGGGTACCTGGGAGAAAAAAAACGGAGTATGGCCGACGGACTTGATACCAGGCACAGACAGTCAGTGTCCGGGGCTAGCGCTTGGCATGCACCTAAAGGCTTCAAGCGAGAGGCTGTAAGAACTCTTTTTACCTTGTGAGGCTCGATTTCATAAAGAAAAACACGCCATTTAAGGAGTTGTTGTGTATCAGGCATGGTTCAACCAAGGGTCAGATATCAGGACTGCATCAGATCAAGGGGAACTGTCACAAGATATCCGTACAATAATTCGCCTCTGAGAACAAGATGTTGGTTTGCATTAGAAGATAACGTGTTCCCAATTACTCATTCAGAAATTGAACCTCTCTTCATAAGTTAAACTCATTGCCCCATCGCCAGCAAAAGATGGCATGAGCCGTTCCCTCACAAATCATCAATAACCATCAATGATTGGTCCTAATCAGCGACTGGCCACGTCTGGTTAGGTCAGGTCTGAAACCCCGGTGTTACAGGTTTGACAAGACCTGGTTTTCCCTGGCACGTCGTATCAAGAGCGGGGACACACTTTGAAATCTCGGCCCATGAGTGGCACGACCAGCGAGGCACGTAACTACTTCCAGCGGTTCATGTCGAGAGACACATGCTTAGCATGTATGTATGGTGGTGATCGATTGATTAATTAATCTATCATTCTATCTATGTGCTGGCAGCTTAATGACTTACCTGGGGTCCAGAAGCAAGGGCTTAACTTATTAGTTATCTTCATCAGTCAGCAGGCGTTGATATACTGTACAATAATATCCTTGCTAGTGGATATCAAGAGACAAACCTGCAGATAGCATAGACTAGCAAAAGCTTTCACCTACAAAACAGACAGCACGTGCGGGAATACCAGACAACGTAACTTCTAGATTCTTAGTTGCAAAAGAAGGACAACCTAGGAACTTATCTGGCATGATTTTGGGAGACTGAGTTACTGATATCATCTAGACTCTCAGTAATCAAGCTCTTGAATTCCCTAGGAGCAAGTCTATTACCAATCCATGACAGCGATATCCAAAGTCGAGATGACCTCCCGTTTCACATGTAAACAAATTCCAAAATTCTCCGATCCCTAGTTGTTTCCAAAGCTACAAAAAACTCTCGTAACCTCAAACTTGCCTGCCCAAAGTTTTGGAAACATCATGAACAAACCTGCAACCCAAAGCAGTGGCCCGCCCTGTTGCAGCTTTGTCTCATTGCGTTTCAGTCACTCATCCGAGACATGTAACCATCTCGGCACTGTCGTTGTCTATGTGGATAACCTCTTATCACTTCCTTTCACAGATCGTAAATTTGACAAATTATTCGCCAAGGCCATTCTCAACTCGCCTTTATAATCCTACATCGTCTACACATGGCTTGGATACTACTATATCTTCCTTCCCAGGGGGTAAGACAAATCAACTACACACTAGACCTCGAAACATGTCAGATGCCCAACCTCTAAAATCCTTGACCAGTAGCGTGCTTCGTTTATCATTTTTGTTATCAACCTCGACCCTGTCAGCGCCTACTTCCGTTCATCATAAGCGCCGACGTTCTACATGACGTAGCATTCTTGCTCGAGTGACCACTTACTGGCGCTTCCGACTCGATTGGGTTCCAGCATATCACTAGTATTCCGCACGTAAAACATTCACAGGCAAATCATTGATGGTTAAAGAGACAAATTGTCTACGCTGCCTGTTTCTGGATGCCAAAAACACATCGTCAATGCAAACCTAAAATCCAGCTGCATGATATCCCTTAATAACTAGTCTGTTTATCTGGTGTCTTTCCTCCCTTCAGCGTCGCTTGCTGTCTTCTCAACCGCAGTTAAAGCCTCGATACAGGCAAAACACCCTTCTAGGTCACGCGGACTAAATCCATATCGCAACACCATGCGAAGCTTCCACTCGATCGTTTCACGTCGCTCATGATGGGGAAAACAACCCCAGGTCCAACCGCCTTCATTCATGTCGTCATCTAGATGGCGTACTTTCGAGTCCACTCCCGAGCCGTGGCCTCGTATCGGGGTCGGTCAGTCTTGTAGACATGGGCGATCTCGGGCACCAGAGGGTCGTCAGGGTTGGGATCCGTTAGCATTGAGCAGATGGACAGAAGAACTAGATGACATGTTAGCACTTGGAAACTAACCAAAGAGGTTCTCGGCATCGGAAATACCTTTAGAGATGGTCAGAGCAGGGCTCCACTGGTCACGAAGAATGTCCAAGCAGATGCTGCCGTTGGAGTTGATGTTGGGGTGGTAGATGCGTGTGGTGAAGTTGACCTTGGGGGGCTTGAAGGGGTAGTCGGTAGGGAAGTGAATCGCGAGGAAGAAGACACCGCCGGAGTATGGGGAGTCAGACTAAAATTTCTGGTCAGCCAAAATGTTCTTGTTTTCGTTTGCTAATTGAGGACGAGGATGCGGATGCGGATGCACCGGCATGCGGCAGAGGCTTCGCCACGTCTGCAGCCAGCCATATTGCTGGGTAGCGCATCCTCATAGAAATCGAATAGAAAAACTTACAGGTCCCATAATCGTAGCTTGCCAGTGAAACTATTCATGTATGTTAGTTGCGTGATCGAATATGACAACCTGCTCTTTACAGAACAGAGACTTCTCGCAGCCATAACGACCTTGACAGCCGCAGGCTTATCGGTGTCGGGGAGGGGTGATGCCTACCAGATCCTCACCAACAGGGCCGGCAGAGCAGGATGAAGGAGGGTCTCTGCAAAATCAAGTCAGCATAGGTTCGCCCTGAAGACGAAATAGTCGTGAGGGCTTCAACGCCATCGAGGGTTTTTGGTATGGTATCGCAGGTCGTCACTCAAGACCCCGCTTACCAAGTTGCCCCCACCTGACGTCTTTGGGCTTCGGGTTTGACCCCTCAGACTTTGTACGTGAGCGAACTTACCGGCCGAGATCAGTCAACTCCTTGTTGATGCGCTTAAGAGCCATTTTGTGATGTGTAGAGGGGGTATCTAAAGTATGTGTTGCGAGATATCGCGGTCGTTCTAGGTTGAAACAAGACGTTAGTCGAGGGGTTGTCAAGACGAGCGGTCGGGGAGAGAAAAGGATAGGATTCGGAAGGACGCACGATAACGATGGGATAAATCGTCCTGAGATGTTATAAAACAGGAGACGAAGGTGGATTTATTTGTTGATGAAAGGAGGTTTGCCGGATTGTCGACTTTGTAAGCGTAAAGAAATTCAGTCGAGGCTGAAAGAGTAGAAGAGGCGGGATTTGGAGGAAGATGGTTCGTAGTGGGAGGAGTAGGCAGGAGTGGAGGGAGGGGACAGGAGCAGGAGGGTCAACAAAGAGCGAGCGGAAAGAGTGAGTGGCTGCGCTGGCACCTGCCCTGGCTTGCCTGGTAGCCTGGCTGGATTCTGGCAGCCCGAAAAGTCAGGTTTTTCCAGGCGCTCGAATGCTGTGACTGGGCCACATCTGGGCCTCAGCCCGCTGAGATGGGGGACACCGCCACTGACTTTTAGTTTGTGAGCGAATCAGTGTTTAGTGGTACCCGAGCACTAACAGCTGGCTACAGAATTTTACGTTGGGCCTTGATAACAGTGGAGGGCACCGTAGCAGCAGCACGTAAGTCAGTGGGCTTGGCTTGGCTTTTCCTAGGTACCTGGGGACTTCCAGTCACTGTATCCTTCGCCCGGTTTCGATGGCTTGCACTCGACTCGTCAAATGCTTATTTTCCATTACTACAAGATTACACAGCGTTATACTTACAGAACTGGAGTGGCCAAGTGCAAGCTCAGCGGCGGTGAGGGATACTGGATGGGCTGTATGTACGGTACTTATCCAAGTGGCGGCCGAGAACCATATTCTTCGCCATGGAGATTCCATATGATTCCGCTAGTTTTGACTCATTATTCGCATTGCTAGATAAACATTCGAGTACTGCACTGTCCATACTGTACCTGTTTGTGACGGAAATGACGGTGGGAAACAAAGTGCATAATTAAAGCCTCCCTCCCGTGCCCGGGCCCGGATGCGGATGCGGATACAGACGCCCGAACGGCATCGCCGGTTCGTCACCTACAAATCTCGCATTGGCCAGTTTCATAATTTCAACCTCAAGGGGTGTGACATGCCTCTAACGACGTCACTTCTTTTGAGCCGCGGTGAGGGTCAAGGGTTTCTCTTTAACAACAAACCAAGTGGGTATTCAACACCAAACTTTGGAGCTCAAAATAGAGGAAGGAACATACACCCATGCCTGCTAGCAATGCAGTTACCTGACAGGGCTGTTTTTCGTGCACCTGTTGAGTTGTCCATTAACTTTGTTTGAGAATCATCGAGACTGAATATGCGATTGGGTAGTATCTGCTTGCATCGAATTATGTTGTGATTTCCGAGCATCTATAATACGGATATGCACCTCAATAGTTTTTTATGTTTGCCTCCTTACCAATCAGTTTCTCGTCTTAAACAAACGCTTGAATGCCAGTGATAGCCCGACCAAGAATGAGACCTGTGAGATGTTTGTAAGCAAATGTCAAAATGTCGGATAGGCAGTAAACGTACTGTGAATGTCGCTCTGGCCCTCATAGGTCTGAGTCACGAACAGGTTTGCCACATGACGACCAATCATGTACTCATCGCTGGCCGCGTTACCTCCAAAGATCTCCTGAAGGAAACGTGCGTTTCGCAGAGCAGTATCGCAGTTCTGTCGCTTCACCATGCTGATCATCTCAGGCGTGGCCTTTCCCTCATCCTTGAGACGTCCAACCTGGATGGCTGCAAGCATGCCGTAGGCAGCGTCTGTTGATGCATCGGCGAGCTTCTTCTGCACAAGCTGGTATTTGGCAAGGGGGTTGCCCTTGAATTGCTTACGCTCAAGAGCATATGTTCTGGCGCGGGCGATACAGTCCTCCAGGGCACCCACGACACCCATTGCAATGCCATATCGAGCGTTGTTCAAGCAGCTGAAGGGGCCCCTGAGACCCTCAACGTCAGGGAACATGTTGTTGTCTGGTACAGGACAGTTGTCGAGCTGGATCATGCCCGTGATAGAAGCACGGAGACCGTTCTTGTCCTTGATGGCTGGTGTCTCAAGAGTACCTGGTGGGCAGTCCTTGCGCTCTACTAGAAAACCTCGGATCTTGCCAGTCTCTTGAAGCTTTGCCCAAACCATAAACACATCTGCGATAGGACTGTTGGTGATCCATGTCTTAGCACCACTTAGAGAATAGTATCCCTTCTTGGTCGGATGCGGCTTAGCTACTGTCTCCATGCTTCCAGGGTCACTGCCGTGGTTGGGTTCCGTCAAGCCAAAGCAACCAAGCAGCTTACCCTTGGCCATTTGGGGGAGAAACTTCTCCTTCTGCTCAGTAGTTCCGTGCTCGAAAATACCACCCATCACCAATGAAGATTGAACGGACATGCCGGATCGGTAGCCGCTGTCTACTCTCTCCACGGCTTTGGTGATTAGACCACCAGCAACAGAAGAAACACCTGCGCAATCATAACCCTCGATTGTAGCACCCAATAGGCCAAGCTCGCCCATCTCCTCGAGAATCTTGGGATCGTAGGACTCGTTACGGTAGGCCTCTACAGGACATGAACGTTAGCGCAGTTCTCGTGGAAATCGAGTTTGAGACAACTCACCGAGCACGCGGGGCAGTAATTGCTCTTGGCAGTATCTCTCTGCAGTTTCTCCAATCGCCCGTTCCTCCTCAGTCAAGAGGTTATTAGAGGCTAGGGGATCCTCCCAGTTGAAGCTCGGTCCTGATGCTGAGGCAAACGTTCGTGTAGCGCATGGCCGCAGAGGAGTGGCGGCTCTTCGAGCGCATTGTCTAAGGATAGGGCGAAACATTGTGTGGGAGAAGCTCTAGGTCGAAGGAAAAGTTGATTAGAATGGAATGAACTTTCGAGGCAGAATCGAGTAGTTATTAAAGATGAAGTAATTCGGGCTTAAGGTGACTAGTTAAAGAGTGCCGGCGATTGAAGTCCACTAGATGAAGTCATCCGACGCGAACCGGAGCCGTTTAGGACCCCTCCAGTTACTAAAACCCCAGCTTTTGACCCCGGAACCGAGGTACAGAACATTTCAGCTATCACCGATTGGAGCAAGTGCATGCGAGTGAGAAACATTACCCTAGTTTGGTTGGTTTCGGGTCAATGGACAATCTTGCCGATAATTAATTAATTGTGAATTCGGGGTATGTTAATTGAATACCGATAAAGCTGAGCTATGCTACGCACCCAATGAATCAGGAATCCATGTCGCATCCAATGATCGACAAGGGATGCAGACCAAGCTGGCTCAGATAGGAAATCTTCTCTGACGCCTGGACGTTATGCCTCTTCTGTCTTTGATTTTTGTTTCTGCTTGGATACAGACCTAGACTTGGACCTGCGCTTTTCTTCGTCTAGTCTCGCCATGAGGCTCAGCCGGTCGAGCTCCGATGTACCCAAGACCACCCCCACCATAGCCAACTGGCGAGTCCCTTGGTGAGCTACCGGAGCCGACATCATCGGCACCAAGACCGCATCGTCGACTGATGAGCTGCCCCGATTTCGATTGGCTTCCGAGATGCGTGCTCTCCGTCTGCGCTCTCTACCAGCTTGAGATCTGGAAACATCTGCTGAGACGTCCAGTGGAGGAACGGATAGCGATCGGCTTATTCCGAACGGGGATTCCTAGTATGGCTGTCGAAGACGACCATCGAGCCGATGCAGCAGACCCGTGGGAGTTGTCGGTTGAGACAGAGGACTGTTGCGAGGGTCTCTTGAAACTGGCGCTGAGTGCTGCATGACTCTGTTTCAGCAAGAGATTCCGCACGAACAATAGTCAAGTATACTTACCCATGGATGACTATGCCGACAGTCCAGTTCTGGACAAGACTGCATCGCTTGCTCTTGGTCCATCACATTGAAGTATGACCCATGCAATGCAACGTCTATCCCTTTAGAGCCGCATTCAGTATGTCGTTGAGGCTTTGTGGTATATCGATGCGTCGACACACGACTGTGTGTTTGATGTATTCCATACCGAGATGTGAGGTAGGTATCGCTTGTAGTCGAGTTTTCCTTGGTCGACTGCAGGTTCTTTGTAGGAGTAGAAGAAGCAGAATTCATTTCATCGACGTCGGACCGACTTGAAAACTACATCCTTGATAAAAAGATCGTTAAAAGGAGATGGAATAGTTAGGTGATAATTAGGATCGGAATTGTGTGATTTTAGGGAAGCGAAATATTAAATGCTGGTTAGTAAAAGGATTTCTGTTATTGTCAGGCAAGATATCGCGACTTGAGCGAATTGAAAGCCGTTCCTGCCGTATCCTGAGAAAGTGCATCGTCAGTTGCTCCTTGCCAAGATGGCGGAAGTTCAAGTCCGTTACTTATTCTCATGATAAGGTAGGTACTTAGTTTCTGAAGAAACTACCTAAGAGTTAGGTAATTGCCCCAGCCCTTGATAAAGGGATCAAACCATAAATAGGAGGATACGGGCAGTGAATGGCTAGGAGAGGAACAACTTCATCTCTTAAAACGTGTATGTATTATTTATAACAAATCGTCACTTGAAGATTCTTATCTTGTTAGTTCATGATGGATGATGGATCGCCGAGACTAACGCACATGACCAGGGTCCTCGGGTGTTCGGTACTTGGTCAACTAACTGTATACGCTCCCTCGATCAAATATGAACACTCTCATACCAGTACACAATGCAAAATGGCAGTAGAGTCTAGTGATATTGCCCAATTGGCTCAAGCCATAGAATTGGTAAGAACATCACTTTTCAAAAGCAAGACGCTCGTTAACTGTTGATATAGGCTGCCAAGAACAACAGGTCCAAACTGCTACGTGCCTGGTTCTATGTACCATTGGGACTTACAGTAATACTCGCTGCCTGTTTTGGAATTGACTCGCTATTTCACAAGTTCAATGTTGCGTTTCCTGCTTCTGTTACTTGTATGGTGTTGCTCTTCTGCGTCCTTATCGTCAGTGAGTCCTTATTGGGGACTCATAAGACAAGGAAGTTGATCAATATCATTGATGTGCCTGTAAGTCAAGAGCAATCTCATTCATAATTCACTTGGTTCTAATTCATCTAGGCTGGATGGTCACTTCGATGGATGGGCGTCTTCTTTACACCATCCTTCGTCCTTCTGCCTCTAAGTCCGCCGATTGGAGTCGTTGAAGTCATGATTATCATTGCAATCTTCAGTAAGCTGGGAAACCAAACTAATCACTTGAGCTGTATCTAACCTTTACAGTTATCGGTTTCTTTGTCATGATGGCTCTGGCAGCTTGGATAACCCGCACCCTCCAACTCGCCCTCGGTGCCTCAAGACGCTCCAAGTCTCAGCGTGCCGAAGAACTCGATCGTCAAACTCCAGACCTTTCAATAAGTGAGATTCAGACTCCTGGTATCTCACGTCGTACGAGTGTCTCTCGTGCTTGTTCTCAAATACCTCTTGTGTCTGTATCTGCATCAGCGCCGAGTTCGGAGCCAGCTTCGGCGGCGCCATCCCGTCCTCAGACTCCACCACAATTACGACTCCAGGAACATCACTATGCAAATGGCAACGCTCCGGAGAATGCAGTTGAAGCTCTCAATCCGCCCACTGTTCCTACACAGGTCCCTTTGCCGCCGCCCAAGGCCGAGTTGTGGGCGGCACGTATTTCGGCAAATCTCGATGTATCGATATTCGTAGGAATGTTCGTCTTTGTTGGCATTCCTCTTTACTACTCAACCGGTTATGGTATGCCTCTTCATCTGGCCGTTAACACTCTCGCCTGGTTTGGTGCGATGGCAATTCCATCCAAGTGGAAACAGTGTCTCCATCCAGTCCTCGTGTCGTCTCTTGCAACAGTGCTTGTCATATGGGCACTCGCAGCAGTTCGCGGCGACAACTTGACATCAACACTTCACGCATACCGCACTGGCGCAAAGTATATAGAGCTATGGCGTAATGCAACACACAAGCAAGATCTTCTTCCCGGTGCAGGAGACGTCTTTGGGACTCTTCTCGATGCTAGCATTGTGGCCCTCGCCTTGCCTATGTTTCAGTACCGTCGTGAGCTTCGCACCCATTTCATCTCCATCGTTGTTCCAAACATTGTTATCAGTGTAGGTTCACTACTCGCATATCCGCCCTTGTGCTACGTATGTGGCATCTCGGCAGCCCGCAGTCTCTCATTCGCCTCACGAAGCCTGACGCTCGCTCTCGCCGTCCCCGCGACAGTGAATCTCGGTGGCGATGTTAACACAGCAGCTGCGTTGGCTATCATCAGTGGAATTCTGGGTGCTGTGCTTGGAGTGCGGATATTACGATGGCTGCGAGTTCCCGAGGATGATTACGTGAGTCGCGGGGTGACACTGGGCGTTAACTCGAGCGCCATCGCAACGTCTGTTTTGTTACGAGCAGACCCTCGAGCTGCGGCTTTGTCAAGTTTGTCTATGAGTCTATTCGGAACAATCACTGTCTTGTTCACATCGATACCACCTGCAGCAACGTTTGTACGAGGACTTGTAGGTTTATAAGTGACTTTGTAAATCTTGGTTCGTCACTCTGTGGCCCAAACAAATATGGGGATAGACATATAACAAACGTTCTTTGCTTTTGTATTTAATCTTAAAATAGGATAAATAATATGGTCTGTTTTAGGGATAGAAATCATATAGAAACAAGTTTTAGTTATAGATCGGTCTTAACACCAATAGCTCGAAATACGTACATGCTTATGGGCTTCTTAAAGACGAAGCTGCTAGCTTGAGTGCCTAAAATCGGAAACAATATCACGACATCAAGATCAACGAACCCGCATCTTGGCTCGACTGTAGTACGGTTCTATAGCCTTAGTCAGGAAGCCAGCTACTATAGCGCGCGCTACTTGTCACATAAGCCGGTTGTACACCGTCGTTATGCATGAGGTCTCATGACGAAGACTCCACACGTTGTCGTGCCGCGTGGCACATGGTGAACAAAATCATCGTTATCGAGAACTCATCGAATAATAATCATCTTGGGTATAGTAACGAAAATAACAAAAGGTGAGCCAGTGATGCATAGTTGTTCCACTGCTCAACTCAAAGGCCTTTCCATGCTCCATCTAAGTCATAATCCAAAAAAAAAAAGAAAGAAAGAAAGAAAGAAAGAAAGAAAGCGAAAGTGAGTATATGCCGTGAACGCCGCCGTGCAAATCGTAAGAACATGAGTCGTAAAGCGTGGAAGGTAACCAGACAAGAGAAGTCGAGTGGGCGGTATGGCTTCATTGTATGAGTATCGGCTTTCGGACGAGTATAGCCATGTCATGAAAGCCGAGTTCCAAGGCAATCCATTTACCCCAACTCTGTTTCATAGAGCCTGAATACCATCCCTGCTTGATATGTTAGTCTCGGGGGTCCCTCTTCTGTCGAAGAGTGTATGCAGAGCTTACCCTTCTATGTTACAGCAAGGCAAGGTACCTTGCAGATAACTTGGGGTGTAGTTTAATGAATTGAAATAATCACGCAGTGCGTCATTTGCTAAAGGCGCGGTTGAGCCTCGTGGTAAGCTGGGTTCTGTGCTCTTTTGCTTCGCTGCAGACGCCGCATTCACCGCTTACTACGGTACCAGTGACGCGCGAGACATATTTGCCGCAGATAGCGAGGCAGGGAGAAGTTCCCACGGGCTGTTCACCCACGCGGCGACCGCAGGCTTGGCAGACCAGAGTACCGAGGTCGGAGTAGCACATTTTGGACTGTTTACTATACAGAGTGACGAGGAGAGGGGGTTGTTGCGGGATTGAGCAAGAGAATCAGTGTGATGATATAGTACGGAAGAAGCGGGATGAGAAGTGGAGAGTCATGTAAGTGTAGAGAGAAGCCGAGATAGACAAATCTTAAATACAGAGATGAGGATTAACAAGGGCCGAGAAGAAGAGAAGCATTGGTCAAGGAAGGACTGTTGGACAAGGGAAGTGTCAAGGTTCTAAGAGGAGAAGTCAAGTTATTGCAGGTAGAGAAGGAGGGAGAATGGCGTAGTTATAAAAGCAGAGGAAATAAGTAGAAGAGGGAGAGAGGTTGGAAAGAGGAGAAGAAGATGAGAGAGGTGAGATAAGGCCAGTGCTATCTTGCCAAGTTAAGTAGATCGCTAAGGTAGTAGGTCACTTAGATATACCTTGATGAAGGATATACCTTACAAGTACAGTTGCATGCCCATCAAGCGTGACACGAACGGAGCTGTCGTGTCGTGGTAAGCATGGGCGAGGATGGGATGGATGGGGATGTCTTAATTAAGGCACCCATTTATCCATTCATCCATAGAAAGCTCCGTGCTCTCTACTACTCTACTCTACTTTAGCTTCAACTTAGCAACCATTAGAACGGAGCCGTTGAAAAGAGGAGACTATTGGCTTTTGCTTTCATGGATCCATGAGGATCCATTTACTTATACCAAGGCATAAGTAAAGGCGTGGATCACCTATTCGGTCTGTTTTTGGGTTGGTCGCGGCATACATGCCGAAGTATGTGTTAGATGGTCATTTACTTGAAACATCACGACATTCATGTCTTGTATGCAACAAACAGTACAGTACAGCCTTACTTTGTAGAGGTTAATTCAATTCTTTCAAGACGGAAAAATAAATCAACCTCTATAAATACCATACATTTAACATCTTTCTCCTGTCCATGAATGAATGAATTAATGTATTGTGCTTTGGCCATTTCATTGCCACCCTCACCGACTTCCTCCTCGCCCTGCCTACAAACGCAAACAAAGGCGGTGGTGGCAGTTTGATGATCCCTGACGGCTACCCGAGCTTCTCGAATAAAAGAACCCTCCATCTCCGTGCGCACTTCTGCCAAAATTCCCCTTAGTCGCAGCGATGATCATTGGGTCCCCAATCAGAACGAGAGAAAGACACCAGACTTACCCCTCCCCCTCTCACTCTCTGACCTCTCACCACGTTGATCATGTTGCCCAATGCGACATGACACAAACAAGATTGACAACGACTGTGACCTACCGAGACAAACAATGAAGCGCATCAATAAAACTCAGCACAATAAATAATAAATTACCTAGACTAGTTCTTGGTGTCAAGTTTATCTACGTGCTTTATTCTGCTTTTTCTAGTGCATAAAGGCGCATACTTATCAGCATGGCATCGCACCAAGGTCATCTGCCTTAGTCGTCACGGATCCTTCGGGGTTCAAGACGCCAAAACACAACTAACTTAGCACTTCCCATGGGGTCCCTGACGACTCATATCTACGTCCGTCGGTAGAGTGTGTGTGGCTGTGACTGAGTAAACACAATACAACACAGCACAACACCATCGTCATCACCACCAAACCCAAAGTGTTCGGCAAAAAAAAAACATATTACAAACTCGAGCTCATCGTGGTTGTCAAACACCCATCCATACATTGTGCTAAAGCTTCGAGTGCATGCCTGCCTCTCACATACAGCCGCAGGCCCTCCCTTACATCATAAGCTGTATCTACAACACCTATCCCGTACAGACATAAAAGTCGAGACCAATCACACAACTCTATTGTGCCAGAGTCCTTTCCATGAAAACGCCCGCATAATGTCACATCCGTATAATGCCCTGCTCACCTTTGGCTTGCAGTGAGACTGGAGCTTCAACTGCATGTCGCCACACTCTTCTTGTACAACCATCGACACATTCCACCATCCTTCCATCTCATGCGTCCTTGTCGCACGCGTTCCTCGTCATCCTAGTTTACCCCTCAGTGCATCTACTTCTCTTTGGAGGGCGTCGAGATCAGCCAGGATGTCAATGCTCTTCCCTGGCTCATTCGTTGATTGCGGTGATGTGGGACCCGAACCAATTGTCGCTGCCATTGCGTCAGGTTCCTCCTCGGTGACTTGATTAGATACAGCTCTACCTGCACTATCGAGACTTGTCCTTCTAGGTCCATCTACGCTGCCTCTACTGCTGCCTCGTTGCCTCGGGGGAGGTGGGGGCGGAGCCATCTGATTATGGGGTTTAGCTTCAAATGAAACTCGCCGACTGCTGCTGTCAACACTCCGGATGCTAGCAGGTCGCCTGACAGATGTGTTCCGTGCAGGTGGTGGGGGAGGGGCCCAAGACTTTGGTGTTGAGGAGTGATGAGATCCATCTCGAGGGGGCGTCAAGTCAGGTGTCGAGGTTTGACGTAGCTGTGATGGAGTTGAAGCCGTACTCATGTCAACATCCAGAGACGGTGCCGGGAAATATGACGAGTGGCTCAGATCCGTAAAGCTGGAGGTTACGCCTGCTGGTAATTGAGTGGAATGTTTTGAGCTATGCGATCTCCGCGGTGGTGGGGGAGGAGCCCCGGCCTGGGAATCTTGACGTTTGTGTTCCGGCCGAGATCTCATAGACGACGATCGCGACAAATTCTCATCGCTATGTGGGAAGTGTTGCGAAGCATTCGCCTTGCTCTCTGCCCTCGCATGCCCTCTCCGCGGGGGTGGTGCTGGGACTGCTTTTCGGCCGGCTCCTGACGGGTCTGGCGATGCAACACCTACATCAGTACCAGCCTCTGGAACCTTGCCGGCGGCCTCGCGGTCAAATGGCGACTCGCCTCCCTCTTCCAAACTCCTTCGGATGGGTGCAAGCGGAAGCGGTTTGTTCATGTCTGATGGTGATAAGATTTCAAGAGCTTCTGGGGGTGCCTGATTCCCAACCAAATCCAGCTTAATCGACTTTCCATGCCGTGAACTAGGTGGGGGTGGTGGCGTTTTGCTGCTTTTCGAACCGAATTGAGCTGACGCACTCGAGTCAGAAACACTCTCTTGACCAAGATCGTCTTCTAGGATGTCGGAAGCGTCCTGGGTTACGAGAGATGTCTCTTGGACTTCGTTAATGAGGTCCGATGCATCCTTGGGAACCTCGTGTGATACTTTGCAAAAAGCAGAAGGCCGATCTTTCATGTTTCTATCTGACTGTGCCGAAGCCTTGTCCGACTCCGAGTTGCCTGTCATAAGTAATCGCTTGAAAGAGTTGACGTCCATTGATCGTTTAGCTGTATTAGCAGCCTTGAGCGCATGGCCTTCCTCTTTGCGCTCTTGCTCGAGTTTTTGTTCGGCAACAAGCGAATCGACGTCTCGCAATGGCTTGCTAAATGGATTTCCCGCACTCTGACCGCCAGTCGGGGCCTGGCCACGGGCAGCAGCCGCTACCATCTCCCGATCGCTATCATCTGTGGATGTCGCATCGAAAGGGTCGTTTTCATTTTGCTGGTTTGCAGCATATTGTGCAAGAGGGGGCACTGTGAATGCCCAGTCGGGAGAGTCGGGGGAAAGCGGCGGGGGTGAAAGAACCCGAACCTTTTTGGTGACCTTGGACTCGTGGTCAATCGTAGAGGCTTGGGCTTGCTGGAAGCTAGTCGGAGGTGGTGGAGTAGATGCCGTTTCGAATGAGTCGAGAGTTGGGAAACGAGCAGCGGCAGAGGATGTCGAGTTTGGAAATGTAGCTGTGTCTACCGCAATGGCAACACTCTTGCGAAACGGATTGGATGATGCCATGATGAACTCTCTGCGCGGGGCTTAGAGATCTTATTGGGCGTATCTCGTCTCTGTTTGCAATAATTCGAGCTTATCGTTGCGTCACGCGGGGAATGAGAAAATAATCTGATGCGATAATAGGTCAAGGCGCATGCGAACAGAGGCTGCCCGCCATCTTCGGCACAGCCGGGCAAGTACTTGATTAGGCGGCCACGAGAGGAAATCGAGTGGAGGTTAGGCGGCAATGGAAGCGACAGAAAAGAGCGCAATATAGGTACGATGCGGGACGAGATGTTGAGGTCAGGTAGTTAGTGGATGAATGCAACTTTGCAGGTAGCCTTGTGAAGAAATGGCGTTGCGTTGAAATGTAGCACAGCACAGCGTAAGATAGCCTTGGCCCCGGAACGATCGGTCAGTCAAGAGCTGGAGGGGAGGTAGTCAAGGTAGCAGCAGTAGGAAGGTACACAATGCAACGCTGGCTTGTTGCCTGTCTGTAAGTACAGTACCAAGCCTAACAAAGGTTTATCAGTCACTGGGAAATCTGGCGATGCCGCTGAAGATGCGTTTTAAAGTGGGCTGGAGTCGTCAGCGCCTTCAGGGCTGTTGCGTATTGGATTTGGATTTGATCGCTAACGGTGCCTGGGGTTCGGTCCGGGCCAGGCCAACGCAACAAAACGAGACGAAGAGTTGGGTGAGGTCACTTTCAGGGGACCTCTCAACCGAAAAAAACAGAAGTCTGGGTTCTGAACAGGGACATGAACAATAGGGAAGCCTGGAGACTGGACAGGAAGACTTGACAGAATTAAAGCGGGAACAGAAGGGCGATGATCCTGCATTACAGACATGAAGGAGCACGGGCCACTCAAACCCAGAGCTTACCTACCGTCGAACGAGGGGCAGCAAGCAACCACTGACGTTTGGGTTTCTCTTTCCCATTGCGTTGTCCCACAGACAAGTTCTTATCGTAAGGTACGTATCTCGATAGCTCCGGCCTCGGCAATCTGCGTCAGAAGCAAGTACAGGTACGAGCGTTTAAGCTTCACCTCACCTTCCACAGGGACCTGACGGGAGGCACGTGAGCCGTGACGACAAGATAGCTGAAATGTCTCATTTCACACCCCTCCTACTAGTTCTGAGGTTTGAATAGACGATTCAAATATATGTTGCTGACAATGTGCGAAGGCTACTGTATAGTAAGTCTCACGGAAGACAGTCCATTCGCCGATTTATATCGCTAATGGAGTTTCCCGCATTTTCTCAGACACTTCCCTTCCCTCCATTATGTCGAAACCACTTCTATCATCCTACTGTACTGTAGTAAGTGGTTGAAACTTGACGATGACTTGTCCTCCTATAAACAGACGCCACGGGTGCTAACACAAAAGTTTCGTGGTCCCACTTTTCTCGACTACAACTCATACCAGCTGGTCAGCAACACACTCAACCACCAGATGGCGGCTGGGCCCAACACCTCACAGGACAGATGACACCTATACTCTGTAACTAGGAATGAAGCTCTCGTTTGGTATCTTGCTTCTGTGTCAAACGAAATAATAAACTACGTGTGGGCAAGACTATTAGAAGTCTGACTTACGCGCAAAATCGGTTGACGCGTAATGAAGCCTCTGCACTTTATAGACCAACATACACAGGCCAGGTACTGGGCTGAAAATGCGTTCATTTACTGGGCCTCTCAAGACCGCTTTTTTCTCGTCTTTTGTCTATCTAGTTTTGCTGCGCTTGTGACCCATGCGATAACCCCTGGCAAGAATGAGTTGAGACACGCTTTGTCGCTACCCACGTCAACAAGCCCTAAGCCAGCGTCAACCATGCGTGCACGCCGTTTCATCAAATCACCAGAAAGACTCAACAGTTTAGAAATTTGGTCATGTCGGTGGTATTCATTGCATACTCTAAAGCAGATAATTCAAAACAGCGACATTGGTATAACCGCATCCCTCCATACCCTTCCTCGACCAGAGACTTTTAGCCCTCACCGTAAAAACACGTCGACCTTCTACCGCTCGCATTGTCTCAAACCTGACACGCCTAACAAAAAATTGCCATGTCATATGGGATATAATACAAAGAGGCATGATCGTGTAGAAGTGACCCTCAATTCTAATGTACCATCTCCAAAACGCGAGATGGCTGAGGGTGGAATCATACAGACGCGAGTCTTCGCGTACGTGCGCAAAACAGCCAAACAATCCCGCTCCAAACCAAACCATCGAAATCCCAGTAGCCGTACTTTCCGTGTCCTAGCCATGAACAGATCCTTTAACGCCGTCATTAATTAAAGTCCAATACTGCTCCGTGTCAGATTACGCCTTGGCAGCAGCGGCCTTCTTGGGCGCTGCCTTCTTAGGTGCAGCGGCTTTCTTTGCAGGAGCTGCCTTGGTTGTCTTTGTGACGCGACCAGTCTTTGTCTTTGTGATAGCAGTCTCGGGCTTCTCGGCCTTGTCGGCGGTCTGTAACCAATGTTAGAGTTGTGTTGGTGATGGTCAACGCTTAAGCACATACCTTCTTGGTTGTGGCAGCCTTCTTAGGAGCAGCAGCCTTCTTAGCGGGAGCCTTGGCCGGAGCAGCCTTCTCGGCCTTCTCAGGCTTCTCGGTCTTGTCGGCGGTCTTCTTCTCGGTTGTCTTCTTCTCAGCAGCGGCCTTCTTGGGGGCAGCGGCCTTCTTCTCAGCTGCGGGCTTTTTGGGTGCGGCGGCCTTCTTGGCAGCAGGCTTCTTAGCGGCGGGCTTCTCAGCACCATCCTTCTTCTCAGTGGCCTTCTTGGCAGCAGCAGGCTTCTTAGCCTCAGGCTGCTTCTTGGCAAGCTTGGTACCACCGGAAGGACCCTTGGGCTGCTCGAAGACACCCTTGTCGACGCCAGCCTTCAAGGCCTTGTTGAACAGAGAGTCGAACATGTTGTCGGTGACATTGAGAGTGTTGTTGGCCTTGACATACTTCTTCAAAGACTGACGGCTGCGTGGCGAGTTAGCAACTGAATGTGAGACGAGGAGCGACAGCGACAGTGCAAATACATTGCGCCGAGAGAATAAGAAAAATGAAGGCTTACCTAGAGCCCTTTCGGTCCTTGAGCTGTTGAGGGAAAAGAAAGCGCGTTAGTGAGTGAAATAATAAAGGGAAAGGACAAAGTCGGTGGGCGGGCGCGTGGCGATGGCCTCATCCGCGACCGAGAGTTGAGTGCGCGACGGTGAACGCGCCGAGAAACAGGGAGCTTTTAGAATTCACATACGTTGACAATAGCATCAGTGATCATGTCCTAAAATGAAGATGTTAGCAACTCATCTGAAAATATTGGTACGAGTCAATGGACTCACCTGATAGCTGGCGTGGCCAGAGGCCTTCTTGGGAGCAGCGGTGGCTTTGGGAGGCATTGTGATGGTTTGTGTGAGTTTATGTGCTTTAGGTAAAGATGAGTGTTAGATGGTTTTGAGATGAGAAAATACGCGACAAAGACGTTTAGGACAATTGAAAGAACTGGAAGATTGAATGAACAGAGGAACAGGGAACAGGCAGAATCATGTCGTCGGGCGCGTGGAGGGGACAGGGCATGTTTATATATTCGGCGGGGGCAGAGCGCAATCAGTAAAAGGACGGTAGCTCTTGCTCTACACTAGACTAGACTGTCCCGCGCTCTTAGACTACAGCTTCGCGACTCTCCCACCTGGTCACTCTCACCTGGGCTAGGTCCACTTGCCTCAGATGGGAGGAGGGGCATCTTTTGGGCGCCACACTAAAAATGCTCATGCACGCTTAACACCCGTTGGCATGCGATTGCACAAAACAGTGCACAAGGCCAAAAAGATCGTCACAAAACACATGAGCCTTGTTATCGTGCTCGCGGATTGGTTGAAGCTCTGTGCATAACTCGGTCCAGCCACATCCAGCTGGTCAGATTTGAGGAGATGCCAAGCCTGGACCCTCCAAGATATGGCACTTAAGAAAATGGGGCACCCAAAATGCCAAAATCATACCTGGGCAGTGACCGATTTTTTGATTGGTCAGTTCAGACATCAACTCGGGTGAGGTGTACCTCTGTGTGATCTAGAGTCTGGCAAAATGTGAGCGCAACTCATGCCCCCGAACGTCCATTTCCTTGGATTCTCTCGCTTCTTCGCTTGCCGTCTTTAACGAGATGAATGAGTTGATATCTTCATCTTCTTGCGAGTCTAGGGCAATCTTTTTCGTTTAGAATAAGGTGGAGAATAAGTCGAATTATTTCGCGTGATAACTGAGGTAACCCTCACCCTGGAGGACCGTTGAGAGACGATTGAATGAGCATTGCCCATTGTCGCATTCCGAATTACGACAGATACAGTACCATTCTTGCTTCTGCAAAGCTCTTCAATGTCTTGATAAAAAAGAGCGACCCCGATAGTGTAGTTTCGACGTTATTCCGGGTCCATTCGACCGAGCTATGGTCCGTATCACGCAAAGTCACTTTCAAGTCCAAATCGTAACCTAACGCGTCGCATCTGAAGCTATCCGCATCCCACCACTGTCTGATCATCAAACCTCTACACACCACACCATAGCCATAATTATACTTGTTTGGATGTCGAATTGTTTATAGATCTAGCTTGAGTACCTTTGGTACTTTTTTTGTTGAAAGGAAATACTCCATCGTCTCCTGGGAGAGCAGAGATGTTGCATCACGACTTACACGGTCGGAGGCGTCCAACAGTTAATGCTGGATGAAGGCATCTATAGCGCGCCATGCATACACATCAAATTCTGAGAGCAAGTACACTGTAGTACGAGCAAGCTATTGAATGGCATGTCTATTTAGACTTCAACATCAATTAATAACTGCCTACAAGCTATTATATTGCTTTTATCATGGCGGTTGGCATACGCACAGAGTCAGCATTAGGTTGAATCAACCACTGTCATTTTATATTCACCAAACAAACAAAAGACCAGTCTCAAATCAGTATCAAACAAGAACATGGATACTAGGCTTTGTATTCCTCGAGATGTTATATATTGACCAGGCGTGAGCTTCACTTCATGCTCTCTCTTTTGTGACAGCAAACGCGTTACGTCAGGTGAGGGGCATGGAATCGTGATGGCACGCACCTATCGCAAGATCGAATAGCTGGGTGAGATCTTGAAGATGTCTATTCTTCTCACGTTCCTTATTTACTTTTTTTTTCTGTAGCTGTTTGTCAATCTTGTGACAGTCGCTGGTTATAGGAAGATCTTCTGCGATTGGGATGATGTACCAGCCTTACTAAATACTTAGAAGGTAAGCTGGCTAGCTCCAACTAAAGACACTGCTCAAACCGAGGGGTCATTGTGCGTTTAGAAAGCCGCGAACGTTTCCTTCAGATAGCAGTACTCAAGTTGCGAGTCATAAATAATACTTGGTTGGTTTTTCTGATTCCTTTTCCGCCTATCCAGAGTAGTGTACAGTTGCGTTTTCCAACTCTCCTGGAAGCGACTCCAGGGAGCGATACGCTTGTTTGGCACCTAGAGGGTCTGCGTAATTGATGTACTTCGTCGAAAATATAGTTGTATGCATATTAATACGTAATGTGGGTTGACGAGTGTGTGGATGCATTGATAACCGTTATGATGCACCAAACTTAATGCTCGAAGCATTTTGCGATGAAGGATTTTAATCAGTAAAATATATGAATGGACATAACGTTGAAATGTGTTGAATATTGGCAGTCGCTCTTGAGATTATGCAGGCAAAACATCTTAACCAAACTGTATGATCCACCCTTGGTGCGTCTTGTCATGGTTTATATAACATTGAAGGTAGTTACTCATTCATACCCTACGGCTTTACTTACACTGACCAAGCTGGGCTAGAGGATGTATCACATGACCTGTTCGATAGACTACAGTGCCCATATACAGTACAAAAATAAAACGGCACGAAACGCTTTACCAATCAAGGCAAGGCGGGATACGGAACACGATCGCCTAGAATGTCCACTCGGAAGGAACAGCCAGAAAAGGCCAGCGAGGCAGGACACCTATCTTCAAAGATAGCAGTTCGTTTCTAGTTACTCCTGAAGTTCATGGTCAAGACATTATTCCCAAGCTAAGGAGCGGATTCGAGAGATCATGTTCGAAAATTCCAGCATATAATTCTTGTTGATTTCTCTTTCCCGTGTTCTTGGAGCTTTGCTACACATCATTCTACATCTATCTCTATTGCCCCACGTCTCCTTAACTAGGCACATGCTCGTCCGATAGACAGATACTCACCTTCGATCTTCTCGTCCTTTTCGCATCCGGAACTTCAACGTCGCCATGGCCGACTACGCTCAGTACCACGCCCTCGGTCAGGGCGAGGTTATTGACCCGAACGACCCCAATCGAACCACGCAGCCCAATGCTCAACAATTCCAACCGCCCATCGCTCCCTCACCTTACCAGCAACAAGCATCGCCATATGGTGCACCTCAGTATCTTGGAGGTCAACAAGCTCCTCCTCCCATGACCGGCTCCCCTGCTCCAGTTCCAGGTTATGGCTACGCGCCTCCCCAAGCTCAGGGACCTCCAGGTCAAGCTGCGCCTCCACAAGATGCTTCGTTGGTTGCTCAGATGGGCGGGATGAGCTTGGGAGACGGGCACGGCACAGCAAGGAGAAAGAAGAAGGACCGACATGCCTACCACACCGTTGAAGCTACGGGATCCTCGCAAGCCTTCAATGGTATGCCCGCACCAGGAACCTCTGCCACACAATTCCTCGACAGTGTCCCTGGCGGTCCCGGGTTTGGAGGTCAATTTGGAAGTCCCCAGGGAACTCCTCAAATGCAAAGTCAGAGCCAGTTTGGTGCGTCTGTTAACCCAGCCTTCAGCCCTGGTCCCATGGCAACTCAACCTCCCGTAGGGGAGGGTTTCGATACGGCATCCGTCCCTACCGGTGGACCCAAAGGAGTATCACCTGATGACATGCCCAGTGTACCGGCCTCGCGAGACGCCGTGCAGCAATACTACCTCAGGAACGTCTACCCAACCTTCGAACGACATGTCCCACCGCCATCCACGGTTTCGTTTGTTGCTCACGATCAGGGCAACTCATCCCCCAAGTACACTCGACTCACACTCAACAATATCCCGGCGACCCAGGATGCACTGCAAGCTACAGGGCTGTCGCTCGGACTTCTCCTACAGCCGTTGGCTCCTCTACAGGCCGGAGAGCCCGAAGTTCCAGTCCTTGATTTTGGCGAACCCGGTCCTCCACGTTGCAGACGATGCCGAGCTTACATGAACCCTTTCATGATGTTCCGTTCAGGCGGAAACAAGTTCGTTTGTAACCTCTGCTCATACCCGAACGAGACTCCCACTGAATATTTCGCCGCAACCAATCCACAAGGCGTTCGCGTCGACCGTGACAGTCGCCCTGAGCTATGCCGCGGTACTGTCGAGTTTGTTGTGCCTAAGGAGTATTGGACCAGGGAGCCAGTTGGACTGCGATGGCTGTTCCTTATTGACGTTACCCAAGAATCTTACAACAAGGGTTATGTTGAGGCGTTTTGTGAGGGCATCCGTGTCGCTCTGTATGGCGGCGAGGACCAAGAATTGGACGAGAACGGAGAACCGAAACGTACGATACCGGAAGGCGCCAAGGTTGGATTTGTCACCTACGACAAGGATATTCATTTTTACAATGTGAACGTGAGTTTGATTCTATTACTATCCAGTTAATCCCACTAACAACCACAGCCCGCTTTGGATCAAGCTCAAATGATGATTATGCCTGACCTTGAGGATCCTTTTGTGCCCCTGAGTGAGGGACTCTTTGTTGACCCATATGAGTCCAAGGATGTGATTACATCTCTATTGACTAGATTGCCGGACATGTTTTCCACCATCAAGAACCCCGAACCCGCTCTCCTGGCTGCCTTGAACTCGGCACTCTCTGCGCTTGAGGCGACAGGAGGCAAGGTCGTCGCATCTTGCTCTGCTCTACCAACATGGGGCCCTGGCCGCCTGTTCATGCGTGATAATGGCAACCAGCCTGGTGGTGAAATAGACAAGAAGCTCTACACAACTGAGCATCCAGCTTGGAAGAAGGTTGCCGAGAAAATGGCAGCCTCGGGAGTCGGTGTTGACTTCTTTCTCGCCGCTCCCTCAGGTGGCTACCTCGATATTGCTACCATCGGTAAGTTGAATTCTTGGTAGTATGGCAAAATTCGTGTTAACCTTACCCCTCGCAGGTCACGTTGCTGCAACTACTGGCGGAGAAACATTCTATTTCCCTAACTTCATCGCTGCACGGGATAGCCGCAAGCTGTCGCTTGAGATTTCTCGTGCCGTGACCCGAGAAACTGGTTTCCAAGCTCTTATGAAAGTTCGATGTTCGAACGGACTTCAAGTTGCTGGCTACCATGGCAACTTCATCCAGCACACGTTCGGTGCTGACTTGGAGATCGGTGTTATTGATGCGGACAAGGCGATGGGTGTCACGTTCAGTTACGACGGCAAGTTGGATTCCAAGCTGGATGCCCACTTCCAATCCGCCCTCCTTTATACCACAGCTTCCGGCCAACGTCGCGTACGATGCTCTAATGTTATTGCCAGCGTCACCGAGACATCTAAGGAATCAGGTGTGCGTGAGCAAGGCATCCGTGAGTGCCTCAAGTTTGTTGACCAAGACGCCGTCATCGGTATGCTGGCCAAGGAGGCTAGCACGAAGCTGGCGACAACGTCAAGTAACCTCAAGGATATTCGCCATTGGCTGAGTGAGAAGGCTATTGATGTTCTTGCTTGCTATAGAAAGCATGCTGCTCAGCAACACCCCCCAGGACAGCTTGTCATGCCCGAGCGACTCAAGGAGTACTGCATGTACCTTCTCGGTCTCATCAAATGTCGAGCTCTCAAGGGTGGTATTGAAAACTCCGACCGTAGAGTTCATGAGATGCGTATGCTTCGTTCTATGGGTGCTCTCGAGCTGAGCTTATATCTTTATCCCCGCATGATACCTGTTCATAACCTGGCCCCCGAAGAGGGCTTTGCCGACGCTGAGACAGGCCATCTGAAGATGCCACCGGCAATCCGCACTTCGTTCTCTCGAGTTGAACCTGGCGGCGTGTACCTGGTTGACAATGGCCAACAGTGTCTCCTCTGGTTCCATTCACAAACATCCCCTAACCTTATATCTGATCTCTTTGGCGAGGACAAGGACTCTCTCAAGAGCTTGGACCCTTACACGTCGGCTATACCACAGCTCGAGACGCACTTGAATGCTCAAGTCCGTAACATTATCGAGTTCCTTCGAACGATGCGAGGTTCTAAGGGTCTCACGATCCAACTTGCCAGACAAGGCATCGATGGAGCTGAATTTGACTTTGCTCGCATGCTTGTCGAGGACAGAAACAATGAGGCACAGAGCTACGTAGACTGGCTGGTGCATATCCACAAGGGTGTTCAATTGGAGGTAAGTTAACAATCACGGATGACAGTTGCAACCTGAATCTAACAATTTTTCAAGTTGAGCGGACAGCGTAAGAAGGAGGGTGATGAGACCTCTGCGGCGGCCTTATCCAACTTTGCAGGCTTAAGACCATCCTATTGGTAGGACCTGATGGCATTGTTAATAGAATAGGGTGTTGACTAGCGGTCTTTTATATGGAGTAATGCAAAATCAAAATGTGGTGAAAGCGACGGGAGAAAGTAAGAGGAAAGGTGTTGAATAGCACGGAGCACGAAACTCACCGACACATTATTGTTGAGTCCATCTTAATCTTGCCGTCTCCTCTCAAAAGCAGGTCTTTCCTTTCTTCTTCTGCTCTTGTTGTTCCACAATAACTGTGAATATCTGCAAGTGAGGGGTCGTTTGGAGGCCTACGATATACGTCGCAATACCCGAGTGTCATGATTGTTTCATTGTTTGTAGAGGGGCCAGAATAATCTTCTCCCTTGCAGTAGATCTTTTCATTTTTCCAATCTTCTTTTCTTGTTGTCGATTCCGTTATGGCGGTCAGTTAGATTTGGTGTTACTGCATCTCGCCTCTCTGCATAAGTGCTCTGAAACAAAACTCCCCACTTTGTAGATTGCCCTTTGTTACTGTTGTCCTTACTTGCTTCTGTTCCTCAATATCTCCCTCACCGTCTTTACGCCATTGTAGCGCCTCCCCGTGGCAGAAGTATATGCTATGCAACGCGAGGGGCACATGCTGTGTCATGGTGCCACAATCGAGATATGTGCAACAGCACAGTGAAAGGAGTAAATAACGTTTATTAGAGAATGGCTATGGGGTACACGATGAGAAGAGGCGGTGGAGAAGGGAACACAAAGATATTGTGGCCTTGTGTCGTGTATGGGAGAAACTAGACAGTGTCATCTTTGCCCAACGATGCCTTACATGAGCCCTTGCTTGCGTAGCCTCATCTTACTCATTAGACATACATGAGATGATCTGCCGCTAGCGCTGTAGCCCATGATCTTCGACGTGCATCCTGTTTCTGCAGTTGTCCAAGTTCAGTGTAGTCTTCTTTTCCCCTTGCGAGGGGCCGCGGCTAAAGACCCGCCTATCGGCGTTACACGCGAGGTCAGGAGCTGTGTAAACGCTGTTTATATAACTTGCATCGATCTAGTATCGTACTGTGTCTATTGGGAGGGATGCTTGAACTTGCATGAATAGCTAACGACGATCGGGAAGGCCACTCCGGGTTTGGTGATTATTAATCAAGAAAAAGAAGAAAACATGATAGCTTCGAATTATACTGGACCTATGGAGAAGTTCCGAATTTAACCCTGTAAGAGATTAAGCTGCTCGACGGGAGACAAGCAACATCGTGGCAAAGTGATATTTATTCGATATGATGGTCTTGGGCTATCTGGCAATGGCATAATACATCATGCATCCCGACTTTGGTTCATGAAAGAATACGTATACGTATAATGCAGACTCCCTGTCAGCGTCGAAGGATACCTGCATGTACACGTTATGACAGCATATCAGGGTTCAGCTATGTTCAACGGGAACTGATAGGTGAGTTATGCTAGATGAGGAGCTATTCGCCCAGTTCTCTGTCTTGGGTAAAAAGACAGAAATCAATAAGGTAACATGGGCCACCAATGAATTCTCGTAGCCTTTGAGTTACCCTCCTTTTTTATCATCACCAGAATGTCACCGCAGTACTCCTGAGAAATCGCAATGTCACTGCTGTCCTCTCAACCGAGTTTGAACCTGCCACGTCGGGTCAAATCAGCAAGTAGCATTAGATATCGCGGCATTGACAGGACACTGAGTAATGCAATGTGTAACAAGGGAGTAAAAGAACACTCGTTGAAATCACGAGCTAAACATATCTGTAATAACCCCAACGCCAGTTCCATCTCTCATTCGTCGTGATACAGAAGCCTTGCAGGCCACTTGCAAATCGGGAATCAACAAAACACCAAAGATAAACCCCAAACACCAAGAAAAAGAAATTATCCATTGAACCGACGATGACCCACACATCAGTCAATAAAAGCAACAGGAGCCTCTGACACATCATTCATCTTGGCTTGGCTCGGTCCTTCATTCCGGTGATCCTTGATTGTTTGGAAAGCAAAATCTCCGTCATGGATCCTTCTAAAAGCCCAACATTTTCCTTGTTCTTTAGTAGACCGACAGGATGCGGACAAGTACAGTTTGAGTAGAAAAAGAAACGTTTCGCAGGGGTCCCACCAAATTGGTTGGTCTCATTTGGTCTTAGAAAAATGAGTACAGGTAGATCTGTCATGGGCTAATCTGAGACAGAAAAAAAACTGTCCCTCACCCCACTCAAGACGTTTACTCGGTTGTCCCTGAGCGTTATGACGGATGTTGGAACCTATGTTGAACTGATATAGACCAGCTCATGTTGTAATCATACCAAGTCCGTATCGTGGATCAGGCTGTCGAAGAACTCGATCTACTTCTGTAGGGTCAAAGACATGCTCGAAGATCTGACGATCAGTAGGTGCGTTGCTATGACTTTTGCTTGACGCAGATGAGGTGGAAGATCCAGTCCTGGATTTGCCCTTCGAGCCGTTTTCCTTCTTAACAATTTCATCCAAAATGTGGCGCATCGTGCTTTGTTGAGGGTCTTCAAAGACAAAGACCACGTAGACAAATTGCCCTCGGAGATCAGGATCGAAAAGAAATACATCTCGCCACAACTCCGCCAGCTCCTGGGGAGGGTTGCGGTATCCATTGCCCAGACCAAAGTCTCCAATGACTACACGGTCGTATCCGTTGTAAAGACAGATACGGAGAGCGCCGCGAAGTTTATCGCGAGTCATCTCACGTTCCTCTGCGAAAGAATATTTGAGACCGTTGTCCTTGAGTTTTGGCCACCGGGTTGGTGGTACCGACACGACGGGAAGGTCATACCAACTTTCTAGCCTATCGTAGCGATCATGGGGACCACGACAGACCACTACAGCATCCGACAAGATACCACCTTGTGAAGGAATAGGATAGTTGTTTGACTCTGGAGAATTTGGCCATGGCGTGTTCAATGTGGCTGAGAGGTTACTTCGTCTGCAGAGCTTCTCCTCATACCCAACACATCCAGTTTCCCAGTCTCCTCCTGGCCTGCGTTCATTTGCAGCGCAAATGAAAGGAACGCGCACACGGGGGCCACCCATGGCCTCGCTTTGTTGTGTGTCCATATTTGCGTAGGCCAATGCCTGCATGACTGGATCTCCAACTTCGATCCTGAACGTGGGTGGCCGTGTTGTAGGCTTCTGACGCTGGATAGTAAGTTGTGCAATGGGTTGCCGATAGAGGTAGGAGTATGGTGGGAACATTTCGCCATAGTTCTTTTTCACAAGCGGTATGAAGTTTCTCTTGGTATCAGCTGCGACTTCTGAAGGCCGCACTCGGCTGGATCTCGGAGGCGCCATGATGATGTTGGTGAATATGGACCAGAAATATAACTTTATACCGTTAAGACGAGCTTGAGGTAAGAAGTTATCAAGAAGACGAAAGCAACGAAGTGAAGGATGAATGTCTAGTTGAACAAGCCTGATTCGGTGGGAGAGAGCAGTGCGAGTAAGTGGCAATGGTTAGATGAGGATAGAAGGATAGCAAATATAGAATATGACGAAGGGCGACAGGGTCTTATATGCACACTTGGCCTCGAGTCTGAAAAAGCAACATGGTGGAGGAGACTGTCACCAGACAAGACTCAGGATTTAACAGTCTGATTGACTGGCTACCCCGGGGCAAGCGAGAGAGGGGAGGTATGGACACTGGGTTGTGTGACCCAATATGTCCAAGATCTGAACCACTTGTTTAGAAACAGACTCGGCCTGAGGCGAGGCAACAAGCCAAACAAAGGGCAGAAGAAAAAAGAGACCAGCATGACTTTATGGGTACGGCAAGACTGGGAGCTAAAACAGGGTCGCGTCGCTTGACGACATGTCCTGGCAGGCATGTATCTCTGCTACAGAAGGGTTTAAGGATGTACAGGTTGCAAATAGCACAGGGCATGTAGACAAAGCAAATGCAGGACCAGACGAATCAAGAAAGCCACAGACAGGGTCGAGGGAAAGGTCCGTCAAACTGGGGCCCTGGGGACTGGGAAGCACGTATCGTAGTCGACCGGGGATCTGTGCCGCGCCAGATCTTAAGTACCATCGCAGACGTACAGTGCAGTAGGGGCACCGGCAGCCAAGTTGACGGAATGAGGGTAGGCTACACTGAAGTTCGACTGTCGGTAACCGTGGAGCATCTGCAAGATCTCACGGGGACACAGACTGCACCGCCATCTCTAGATGGAGCGAACAATCACGCTGGTTGGGCTGTTTGACGACCAGGGCCATAGAGAAAGACAATCTTTATCGGCGGGCGTGAGACACAACTGGCCGGGACATTGTTGCGAATCAAGATCTGTAGCACCCTTTCAACTCGCCTGGTAGAAGCTTGTGTACAAGCGGATACCCAGCGGTGGACTAACACCGACACCCACAGCAACTTGTGGAGGAGACAAGATAGATGCGTAAGATGAGATGAGATGAGGTGTGGTTATGATTGTGGGGGGGTCTGTGACGAGGAGGCTCAGCTGCTGGGACCGGGGGCATGGAAGATTAAAGAAATTGTATGTGCATTGGTAAATCTGACGGCATTGACCTTTGCCAGTTCGCAACGAGTTAGCCAGATCAAGTACAGCTTCTGTACAGGATTCCACATGCTAGGCGGAAACTGTGCAGAGTGCGCAATCGATCGGTTCAAAATGTGAGACATGGAAAACCGCATAAAACCCAGTCACGATGTTCAGGCTGAGACAGGGCGAGAGCTGGGAAGGGAACTGTACGGTGCGGAAGATTACGGTATAGGTTTGCTTTTTTCTAGGCCCCCCCCGAATGATGTCGGGACTTGTATCTTGTTGAAGTGAGGAAATTGGTGAGTTTGGATTTTGGCTTTAGGCTAGACTAGTCGAGAGAAGCACGCTTATTTCGATTGGGTGGGCCGGTGTCCTGTTTGTGTCGTGTCTCGTGAGAAGAACCGAGGTCGAGTGTGAGTGGACAGATGCAATATGTGATTGGATTGGAGTGGTTGACGAGGACATAGTGTAGTCCCGTCACTGACGATTTTCTTGCTTGCTTGATTCGATGTGATTTGGTTTGAAACGCAATTGCGGGCAGGCATGTGGTGATGCGATGTGATAGTATGATCCTGACTGAAGCTGAAGCTCAGCCTGAGATTTAGGCGTTGTTAAGGATGAGATAAGTAAGTTCAGGTCAAGACAGGGAAATGTCTTTGACAGGACATGAAACTAGGTATAGCAGGAACCTCCTGAAACGTATGTGGAGAGGAAGGGTCACTGTTATCCCTTGTCTTGTCTTGTCTTGTCTCGTTCCTTCCATAACAGATTGCTCGTTCCCTAGTCAGCACTTGCTTGCTTTGTTGATGTAGGTAATTACTACGGATACAGGAGGCAGGTACCGATCGATATTGGTACCTTAGTATGCGTTTCAACAAGTTGGCAAGGGAGGTGCGACCCGGTACCGTGGCTCGGGTCATGAACCTAACCTGCCTTATCAGCTTTACCAATTCAACCGCACCTAAGTAACGTCAGAACTACAATCCGTAGGTAATCATGGATGCCACACGCATAAAGGCCAAACTAACTTCAACCAAGACGTCCAAAGATGCGAACCAATCGTGGCATGCATGTCCATGCGACTAATCTACACACTATTTTATTGCAGTTACTCTAGCGAAGCATGATGACACCCTTGACCAGCCGGATGGGACCTCCCCCGATCTCAGCTGAAGCTTGGGCTGCTGTTTCTGGATCTCATGGCGAAGATCCGATGCGGTACATTTGATTAAGGGCCCGCCGCTTAACCATAATGGGAGGCACAGCTCGAGAATTCCCGGTACATTTTTCCATTCGTATTCCAAATCGATAGTACCTGACGGGCGGCAACTAAGTTACCCTAGACCAGCCCGGTCATGTACCAAAATTTCTCCACATTCAACCATTTTTTGATGGAAACTTGGCATTCCTTGCTTGACACTGCACTAACGTTGACATAACCTCACATCACATCTTGCTCATCAACGAGGCGTGTTCGTTTTTCCATCCTTCTACGAATTTAGCCTAAGACACACCTTATTTCCACAGAGGTGGCTCCATAATTGGCCGTCGAAAATAAGCAGTTCCCAAAGTGTTAGCTTCTGTCGCATCATTCCCGAGCGGATTTCCGACTTATCGTCATTCACAATGAGATCATTCCGTGCATCCAGAGTTCCAAAAATAGTGATACAACGGCCTCAGCAAAGGTCTTATGCGGTTAGGGTTCCTGGCGGGTGCCAGAAGGATATCAAGACTGTGGCTGAGCTCAAGGCTTGGGGTCCATCATCTCATGTCTCTGATGTCGAGGTTTCTGGATGGGTGAGATCAGTACGGAAGAGCTCAGGGGTACGCTTCATCGATATCACCGATGGCTCGTCCATGCGACCTGTTCAAGTGGTCGTGGATAAGGGCTTAGCTGCTGAGTATGTAGCCTGAAAATTACACATATGGACCTACATTTCACTAACATGTTTTCAGCATGCGTCCCGGTGCAGCTGTCCGCCTAAAAGGAACATGGGTTGATGAGAGTAGGAAGGATTCCGCCGTTAATGGTTCACCGCAAACCTCTGATATAAAGGGCGGGAGCGAGACTTCAACAAGTCCAGAGCAGCCTGAGCTGAAAGTCTCAGAGGTGGAAATCCTTGGAGGTTCTGACCCTATGGTACGTGTATCAAGACCGTCTCAATACACGAGAACCTCCTTCTTACGCAGTATAGACATACCCGATCCAGAACAAATATCAGACTCCAGAAAGCCTTCGCACAATCTCCCATCTTCGACCGCGGACCCCCCTCAACTCCACCATGCTACGCCTGCGATCAGATGCCATCGCTATGCTTACACAATTCTTCTTCCATGAGCGGTTCCAACAGACGCATCCTCCTATCATCACCTCATCAGATTGCGAAGGAGCGGGTGAGGCATTCGCTGTCAAGGCGTCGTCGCCGGACGAGTTCTTCCGTGAGTCCAAGTATCTAACAGTTTCTTCTCAACTTCATCTCGAAGCTCTCGCTCAAGCTCTCGGCAACGTCTGGACCTTGTCTCCAACTTTCAGAGCTGAGCAGAGTGATACGTCAAGGCATCTCAGCGAGTTCTACATGCTCGAGGCCGAGATGAGCTTTGTTGATGACATGAACGAAGTTATGAACCTGGTGCAGCGTATGCTGAACTCCTCGACCAGCAGCCTAAAGGAGCTCAATGCTGCCAAGGAACTCGAACAGAACCGAGTTGACTCCAAAGAGCCTTCTGAGCGTCTTGCATTCAATGACCTTGTTGAACAAGAACAGTTGGACCGCCGATGGAGAGGCATGCTCACAACCAAGACGTGGCCTCGCATTACCTACAGTGAAGCCATTGAGATTTTGATGCCTATCGCCGATCAATTCGAGCACAAACCTACTTGGGGCGCTGGTCTGCAGTCCGAACATGAGAAGTATCTTGCTGAGAGGATCGGTTACGATAATGCTACAGATGCTTATGTTCCAGTCTTCATCACGCAATACCCGCGGGATATAAAGGCTTTCTACATGCGACAGTCATCTTCATCCCCATCTTCTGGCTTGACGGTTGACTGCTTCGACCTCTTGGTTCCTAACATGGGTGAGCTGGCTGGCGGCTCTATGCGCGAGCATCGACTCCCGCAGCTCGAGGAGAACATGCGAGCACTAGGACTCGAGGTCCCCAGTAAGCGCTCTGATAAGGGCAAAGAGCTGGCATGGTATCTCGACTTGCGTCGTTGGGGCTGCCCACCTCATGGTGGCTTTGGACTTGGTTTCGATCGACTCCTGAGCTACCTCTCTGGCGTACCCAATGTCCGTGATGTCGTCCCCTTCCCACGCCACTACCATCGATGCGACTGCTGATCGCACCCGCATGCTTTCTCTTCTCTTCCCAACTCTTGTTGCCCCTGAACCCAAGTTTGGTTGTCACCGTCTTTCAACGCCTAGTAGAACATGCTCGTTAATGCCTGCCTACCTTGGATATAGCCCGCCGTAGGTGATGCGGTCCACTTCCGCGAGCGATATGATATCCGTGTCTTTTTGCAGTGATACGTTGCACATATCAAGGCAAGCGACACTTGTGTATCGTATCAAGGCAAACGTTCTCAAGGGACATGGAGTATCTTCTCCTTCCCATTCAGGTAGGGCAGAGTCTACAAGCACTGTGTTACACGACGATGGGCTCCCAGTGCATCTTAGTCGTGCGAGCTGGATGCGGTGAAGAAACTCCTGGTTTGACTCGGACGAGTGCATACAGTGTTTACACGATCTCATACAGCGCGTTACCGACAGGGAGAGCACTGGATCTCCCGATGGCTAGGGGGAGTAAGGGTGAGACGTGACTAAAATCTGGTTATCGGGCTAGGGTTTTCCGCATCTTTGATTCATTTCTATATCCTTGTTTCTTGGGGACCGTGTTCCTCTCTGTACTATAGATCACAGCTGTACTAGTTATTTTATGACACGATAAACGAGAGATTAGACAGAACGTCTCATAAGAGCCTCGAATCCGATACTTCCAAGTGCCAGATGGTTTGGCGAGTTTTTCGGAGGAGGGCTTGCGGCCTTAAATCCAGTGTACTGGCTTGTCGTGTCTCCTATGGGATGGTGGTACAGTAGATAGGACGACCATATATCCGACTTGGTATATCGGAAACCAGACGGTAGCGTCTTACAATAGGTGATTGTGGCTATACCTGCTACGTTAGTACGTTTGTTGAAGCAGTTCGATGTTGGTTTCGTGCTAGTCTTCTCCATCACAGGTTGAGGGAGTGTAGTATTGCTGATATACGGGGCTTACCACTGCAACATAAGTCGTCCAACATGCGGGAGGTATTGGGCTTGGGATCAACTTTGCGGTTCGTACTGATACGTTTTCCTTCCTCGGGCGTAGTGAACTCACAAGGTGGTGTAAGGAGAGTATTCGATGCAACGACATGAGCCATTACAGGCCTCGACGGTAGCAGTCTATGGTGGCAGGCAAATTTAACAACAATTTCGAACAAGGGCATAAGGCTGTTGCAACGAAACTATAGTGTTGCAAAACACGGGTTCAACTCCACATGATGGAGTATATAGTAACCACGATCGATACTCTGATACAGCCAGAGAGGATATGATACTCAGCAACGGGTAAGAATACCTAGCTGGGTATCGTTTCTCAGCATGAGTGTTTAACTGAGATGTGGTATCGTGGTGTTTCATCGGCAGTCTATGTTTCTCCAGAACATAGTTACAGGAGGTTTCCTGGTGTTCCCCTATCCACTCTATTCTATTTCGTATCTGACCAATGTTCAGTAGCATCACAAGCACAAAGAAAACACATAAATCTAACAATATGGGAGAGGCCTAAGGATTGAAAGTACTATAAAAGATGACTGAGTATGCAAATGGATGAACAACATACGAGTTACGCTGATGATGATGCTGTAGTTCCGACATCAACTCACCTACCCTAAAGTCCAAGTTAGACACGAGGAGGCGAACAAGTTCAACAACACCAGGATAATAATAGCTCACTCTTCCCTCCAATACAACTCGACGGCAACTCCCATTTCTACTGTACCCCAGCGCTCGTGTTGAAATGTCCAATAATTAACAATACCATAGTTTTAATCCGTTGATGGCCATTCGGATGTACGGCCCCCGCTTCTGACGCAGAACCATACATAACCAGGGGTCAAGACCTGGATAAAACGGCATCGCAACGGCGCCAAACAAAGCAATAGCCCGCAACTCCGCCACCACGAAACTTTGATGATGGGATGGAGAAACGAGCAGCGGGCGAGCGAAACGAACGACTGTCACTGTCACTGCGTCAGGGGAGGAAATCCTGTCATCCACCAGTGGTAATGCCTGTAGGGAAACCCGCGTTTCATGGACAGGACAGGACAGGACAGGACAGGACAGGGCACGGGTTAAACGGCACGGAGATATTGAAAATCACTGGGATTGGGTCAATGTTCAAGTTAAGTTGCAGTATAGTTTGAACCATTGGCAAGAATAATAATAAGCATATCTGTCCATCTTGCGGCGCATGCCATCATCCCGCGGCGCAGTGACCCAACGATCGTGCCGACGCAGCCGTTCTGGGTTGGAGGGGGGGGTGAGAAATACCTACTGTGTACAGAGTAGTAGGTACTATTGCTTTGAGCTAAGCGGCGGTCTTGTTTCCGCCGTTTTTTTTTTTTTTTTTCAATTCAGTCATTTACGGATACTGCAATACTGTACTAATTGGAGTACTACTGCAACTGAGAGTAACTCATCATTACCACGGAAATACGGCACATTGTGTTATCACAACCTCCATCATGTTGTCACTGTCGTTGTGAATATGGATACAGTCGGTGTCTGTGGGCTTGAGAAGAGAAGATGGAAGGAAATAACGGGTCTCGAGAACAACTCTGCCGTGCCAAGCACCGAAGGGTTCGGCCCTTTGAAAGACCCATTGTCACCGTCAATGACCGTAAGAGTGTCAGTCCAGTACATACTATCGTATTCAAGAGACCCATTCATATTGGGGAGGGGGCCTGTTCTTGTTCCTGTCTGTCGCTTATTCGGACTTTTCTAGAACAGCCAGCTTGGTTCAAAGCCAAGAAGGAGTAATATCCACTCTGACCTGAAGAAAAAGAAAGAAAAAGAAAAAACCTGATCCTAAATTTTAAGTTTTTAAATTTGCCAGACCCATTCGGTTATAACGGCGTCTTTAGTATCATGTTGATTTGTTAACGTTATGTCCGGTGGTGTTTTGACGTCTCATGTTATGGTGGGAGGGAGGATGGATGGAAGTGGCACGTCAGGTTACAGTTACAGTTACAGTTGCAGTTGGGTTAGTGGTTAGTGGTTAGTGATTAAAGTAGCTAGTAGTCACTCACTGGACTGTCACTGCAAAAGTGCCCGCCCGCTGCTGCGAGACACAAAGAGGACAGCCGGGGTCCTCATTACTGCATTGAGCAACCCCCCTTCACAATTGCAAAATAAGCTTAAGATGGGCGTTGGTAGGGGACAAGGATTATACGTGAACTCTTTTTTCCTCAGAGAAGAGGAGATAAATAATCTAAAAAATTAACAGACTCATTTGCACATACAGCGGTCAGTCATTAATTACCCTGATGGTCTCCTTCTCAAATACATGATTATCCAAGACGATCTGCATGCAGAAGCAAAAGGTCAAAACACACGGCATTCGAGAAAAAAGACCAGTGCAGGTGAAAAACACGCAAAATTGACGACGATCATTTGAGATGCCGACTTATCCATGTGGCCCCCTGATATGGGATACGTACGGAAAATGGGCACACATTCCGTTAGATAATAGAGTATCCGCTAGTGGAACCCCTGACGATGCCATCGCGCTTTGATCGGACAATCATCATCGTGTCTAGTACGGTCAATGAAGAGAAGAGTAAGAGGGATGGAGAAGAAAGAAGAAAAAAACCTTCTTCTTCTGAAGGACCCACGGAAATATTCCATGACCCTTCTTTCGCCCCATGACGCCTTTCGTCATACGTGACAAATAGCTTCATTCATTACTTTCGCTTCATCTTATTTTATTTTATTTTTTTACGAAAGAAACTTGGAAGAAAAGACCCCCTTTCATTGGATCGTGTAATTTTGTCCTTTTGCATACTGAAGCTGCCCAATTATGTTGTTTGAGTGACCCTCCCTTTCAGCCTCATCTGACACAAAGGCCTAGACCTGGGTCCAGGACAGGCTTACAAATTATGCTTACCTCGTTCTGTCTGTTGCTTATGGGCTAGTTTGATGAGTTTAAAAGACACCGACTGTTTCGTCTTGGTTTGTTGGCCATCTTCCTGCCTGTCTGAGCAAACGGCAAAGGAAGCAACTAGACCTTAGCCAAGCATTAGAGTGCAGTTTGATCCTCTACGCCCGTCGTCCTTTTTTTTTGTGTGTGTGTGTGTGTCTGTCCTCATTTCATTTTAATTCCCATGTCAATAATGCAAAGCACCGAGTCTAGACCTCTGACGATGGACGAGTCTGGGCAAAACTTGGCGGGAGGGGCCAAGATAGATTTTGTGTCAAGCTGCAAAAGTACATGGCGCAGTATAAGCGAGGTTACTGGATCTTTTCTACCTTTGCTTGCTTCTATGGCGGTGATGGATTGAGCTGGCTGTACATAGCTTATTGAGGCTTGTCACGATGCAGCGTAACGTATGATGACCTGGACCTGCCAAGTTGCACTAATAGTAACTTAAATAAGTTGGTGGGGTTTTCTGTGGTTCGATGCCCCCAAGTAACTGATCACGGAATGTTTGTCACTTTTATTCTCTGCCAAGGGGAAGAAGAAAGAAAAAAGAGTGTGCTTTTGTAGTTTCGGTGAAAATTAAGCTTAGTTAAAATCTGAGCTTGCAGTAATTAAGTAGCACAAACTTTGTCACCGATAACGTGTCTCGGCATTCAGTGGGTTTGGGTTCTTGCTGCATTAGATGATAGTTCATGGGTTAAAAAGAAAAAATAAGAAACAGCGATTGCACAGTAACCGAGAAGTTTATGAGAGGTATGTTTACTTTTTCTTTCTTTTCTTTCTTTTTTTTATTTATTCAAACAGCCGCCGTATTCGCTGATGCTGTAGGGTACAGGCAGGTACGTATTGAGCTGAGCACCCCTTAATTCGTCAGATTAGGATTAGAATTAGAGTCAGGGTCAGACTTTTAGTCTCTGCACGGGTAGATCGGCGACCATGTGCGATACTGTACGTACTTGTTTACTTGTTTTTTTCGTTTGGAAAAAAAAGAGGTCAAAGACACGATCGACAGCACAAACTCGTAGATAAATTTATTCGACGCCTTTGACTACAGTACTGTACTATTTCCTTGACGAACCAATCAAAACAGGGCAGTGATTTATGATGCGATGGATAAAACATAAACAAATAAGCATGCAGCCACCGAATGCCAAGCTTTTATCGGGCTGCACGGTAAAAATTACGAGACAAAAGCTTACTCTGGGAGGGTCAAGCATGACCTAGAGCAGGTTAGAGCAAAAGAGTTTATCAGTCAAGTGGCGTCAGTCGAGTGAATATCGACAGGGTTAATTCTAGTACAGTACGGACAGATCGGCACGCGAGAATTAGAAATATGGAGAGTCCCTGTCTAGCGCGCGACCTTAAAACAGCGCTTTCTCGAAACGAGATGCCGATATATCCAGATACTTGCAGTACTCTTACGGTACTCTTACATTACTGTAGGTCCCGCCATGACGATTTCACAAAGCTTTCTTGTCTTGTTTTAACAACTCAAGTTTCACGGTATTTTGTTTTCGCTGTGACCAAAAAAATCACCTGTATAAAACTCATCTCTAACTCTATCCGTCACCTCTAATCAATTCTTGGCTCTCCCTCCTTCACCGCGGCTAACCAGGCCTTGGCAATCAAAGAAAAAAAGCCAAGGCAAATCTTTGATCCACCCGGCACCGCGAACACTCTCGGGAATAAGCAACTGTAAGAAGTGTGCCCCAGATAATCCAGAATCAGAAACCTCCAGCCCATTTTTGTTTCCGCTGGGACCCTCCAAGTGCTACCCCTGCAAAGCCAAGACGGTTGGGACGGCATCTTCACAACTGTACCAAGCCCACACCATCCTCAAGCCACGGGCTCTAGTTGACGGCCTACCATGTGTCTTGTCCTTTTTTCTTCTTGCGAGCAGACAGGGCCCCATGCTCGCTGTTACCATTGAGCAAATTATCAGTTGGTTGAAGCGTCGCTGCCCCCTTGGGATTGGATCACAATGACCTGTTCCTCTCTGTAAATACTGTACAGTATCTTTGTTACTTACACACCCCAGGGCGGAATGACTTTCGTGCCAAGCAAGTGGCTGACAACGCTTAAATTCATGCTTAAACCAGGGCGCCTTGTTTGCTCGAATAAGAGGCCGCCTGACCAAGGTACCATCAGCGCCGAGCCCTGCTCGATCCGTCTTGGACTCTTGGCAGCCCATTGAATGAATTACGATTCTGCGAATGCCTTTTTCCGCGGACATCTTGAGATGTCGCTTTTTTTTTTTTTTTGCTCATGGAATTTCTTCCTGATGCAACTGCATAGAGAAGAATCCTGTTTGCTTAAAGGATCAGAGAGGGAAAGGGTCAGGGGCTTTTGCATAGTTCATCTCCACTGCTTCAGCTTTGCAATCACTATATGCAAGACGCATCGAAAGAATTTGTAGTGTAGTGCTCATTGAGTGAGGCTTCCTACCGAGTCTTGGCCATGCATCGTACCCTACTTTACCTCGGTCACGATGGGCTGCTTGCTGTCCGAAACCCCAAACTGATACAGGATAATTGAAGCGCTTTGTCTCTCCGTATTCCATTCTTGGGACTTGGCTGGACGGATTGACTTGACTGCAGTGCAACCGCTGAGAGCCGATTTCCCGAGTTCCTCTAGCCTTCCTTTCACTTATGTCCATGTCAATTTCAATTTCAAAACAGCAGGGGTCGTCTTGGCTCTGTGACACAACATATCAGGATTCATAGGTCAGCGTCGAGCCAAGCTTTGGACAAGACTGGAAAAGCAGGGAGATGGGAGGCTTGACCACTGGCGATCTTGCATCGTCAAGTCTCAGCATCAGTACCAAGACCCGTGACAGCCGAAGGCGGTGACGACGACGACAGTGAAAAAAAGATTGGAGACCCAAGGTCCCTTTGAAGATTCACAGAGAGAGGAGAAGACCTATTTCTACTGGATTGTACAGCGCCTACAGAGAGGGCCGTGGCTCTAGAAAGATACAGAGACAGAGACGAGACACCAGCTCGGCAGCACGGCACAGTCTACGTCATGCTTCTGGGGACGTGGGGAATGGGGGCACTAGTTAAGACTTTTTCTCTATGTATCAGGGGGGGTTCTCAAAACCAACCGCCGATTTTCCCGAGTTGACCTCATCTCGGCTTTTGTTTTATTCTGCACTGCAACAGTAAATCACAGCACCAACTCAAGACATGGTAAAGAACATGTTACGTGTACAGTGCAATTTTACGTACATTGCATGTTTAATCATCTCGTCAGAACAAGCATGGCGCTAGAGCCGGCCTGGTCAGGCCTGGTCGATCTTGAAACCCTTCATCTATCCATCTATGGCTCTCCCCTAAAAGAGGCAGTTGTGCAGAAGGACACACAGATCAGAGTCTGGCGCATGTTCCAAACAAAAAGGAACAGGAAACGACATTATCCTTCATAACCACGCATTGATGCACAGTTGACCAGCTGGCTCTGCAAACGCTGCGACAAGCCGAGCTCGGCGGTAAGAGAAAAATTTCAGCGTGAATGATTCTTTTTATATATATGTAGCCTCCGGTTTTTTTTTTTTTTTT
>JABCQV010000185.1:0-32625 GCA_013186375.1 Fusarium aywerte | reverse complement strand
TCTAAAGATAAAGATATAAGCTCTTAGATAACCCCTGTAAGTAAGTGAACCGCTAACAATCATTCAGGGGGTATAGTGTATATAGATCTTGGAAATCGAGAGAAACGATGATAGCGTCTCGATCATGGGCATGCTTGATGTAACGATTCTCGTCTGCATTCTATGCGGGGAGGATCTTTGCACAGTCTGAGTTATGAAGAGAATGTGCAAGAAGAGCATAGGGGTTTTCGAGCTGGTACTCATTGCTGGAGATCTGTTCCAATGGACGAAGACCATTATCCCACTGGTGACAGGGCTCCTCCTCTCTGCCATCGCCCTTGGGGGTCCGGTTTGCCTGGCATGGTTTATCTTGTACTGATGGAATAGCAATGGAATAGCAATGGGACAGCACCTGTTCATACACTTAGTTATATCATCTCAACAATTGCAAGGGGAAAGCAAGCCTCAATGCCATAAAAAGTCTTGTGCTGTGCTCATGGTGTCGTAAGTGAGTTGTCGCTTTTGCCAATCATTCAGTGTGTGAATGGTGATCGCTGAAGACTTGGAGTAACAGAACTACCTGTGCCCATCAGAATCGATTTGGTGTCAGATCAGTCTTTTTTGGTGTAGGCGATTCCGCTGTTTTCTTGCACCCCGAGGGGCCCTGCCATTATACTAAAGCATAAGGGGTGACAAAAGAGCTTAGGATAGCTTTAGGCGATTTAGTTAAGGGCTTAGGCTAGTCTTTCTGTCAAGCCTTCGCTGTGCGCGGGCTATATTGCAACCCACCTGGCACTGCCTATAAAAGGGCTCCTTGTTCTGTCATCCTGTAAAAATGGCCATATAACCCCTTTACAGTTGGATGGTCTTTTCTGAACGTAGGTCTCGAAATTATCGCAGGTTCGGAATCGAAACTTGACTTGTTTGATCCTGTCTATAACTCTGACTGTCATAGTAAGGTAGGATATGTGATATATATGACTGTTGCTTTGTTGATGGCTATGGTGATTGCTGGCCGGCTCGAGAGCTCTAGTTTTCCCATGTTTGAATGTGACACAAAGGGCCCTTCAGCGACGTGCCAGAGTGTGTCTGCTCCAGTCTACTCTAGATGTCGAGAGTACCGGGATGCTATACTCATCTTTGATCTGTATGCAGGGCGGTTGCAGAGTCGCGATCCGTCCGACCTTTGGGTGTGTCCGCAATGTTTCCGGAATCAAGAATGACATAAAGTGGATATTGCATTTACATATAGATCTTCGAGTCTGCAAACTGGCATGGCCTCAGCAAATACTCGTAAGCTAGCAATTTCGAAAATAAAGTTATACCAAGAAGCCACAAACTGAGAGCTGAATACACAGCAAGGCAAAAAGGAATGGTGCCTGTAACAAATAAATTTCCTTAGAACTTCCTGGGATGATGCAAGCATGGACAATTTGTTAACTGCATCCATCATGACTTTGTACCATCTCTGACGGTGAATGTACCCTCATCCTCGGCATAAGCATCGACCTTGTACCTCGAAAACTCACGAGTTTTAACATCGTGGGCAAATAGGATGTCGAGCTCCTCGAAGGTCTTGTTCTTGGTTTCCGGGAGTCTGAAAAACGTCCAGATGCAGAAGAGAAAGGAACAGCCACCCCAAAAGAACCCAGTCTTTCCTCGCCAGTTTCCAGCAGTTGGGTTTAACATGTAGGGGTTGATAACATTGCAAATGATTTGGGCGACATAGTAAGCGATTCGACTGACACACACCGTCTTGGCTCGCAAGCGAGTAGCACTTACTTCACTTATAATAGCATAACAGATTGGGCCTACGGTCATGTAGTATACGCCTAGCCAGATGAGCATCATACTGGCTTGGGCATAATTACCGTCTTGTGAGTCCCCTGCGCCGACGCTGACGAAACCGACAATCATCAACACCGCCGTGAGCATACCAAGCCCCCAGAGATATAGTGTACGTCGACCAAAGGGAGCTAGTAGCCACCAAGATATGACTGTTCCCACAGAAGCAATGCCGAGACCACCGACAGACATTCTAAAAGATATCGACTCGGGAAGTCCAGCTTGTACAAAGAAGTATGTTGGCGTTCCACCCATGGCTGAACCGCAAAAAGGCTGAGCAGCAAAGGCCATACAAGCAATCTCAGTTCTGCGTCTGTCGATTCCACGAAAGCAGTCCATATATGAAGTGCCTTGGTCAATCGACTTCTCGATCTCATCGGTATGGATCATCATAGCGACTGCTTGTTTGGCGTGACCTGGTTCTTTCGAAGAACTTAGTCGTCCAATCGACTTCTCGGCTTCGTGGTAGGCACCGATGCGAACATAGTACCATGGCGACTCCGGTGCAAAGTAAAGAATTACGAACAATGGAAGAGGCCAAGCCCATTGAACTGCAAATGGCACCCGATAGGACCATTGCCCAGTCTTGTTCGAAAAGCCAGCTTGTACACCGGCCGATATCAGTTGACCGATAGCCCAACAGAGGTTAACATAAACAGTCAGATAGCCTCTTAATGCCATAGGACAAACTTCGGACGCGTACGCAGGGGCCATGGTAGCGAAAACGCCCCATGGGATGCCACAGAGGAATTGCCCGACGAGAAGAACAGGGAGATTAGGCGAGAAGAAGGAGATAAAGATGCAGCCACAAATAACTACCAGGGAAGCCAGAAGTACTTTGCGATACCCAAGCTTATGAGTGAAGTAGCCGTTGGCAAACGCTCCAATGATGGTGCCGACGCTGACAGCGTTGCTAAGGGCGTTTTGCCAGGAAGCTGTGATCTGCCATGTATTAGTGGAGGGCTGGTAGCTTCCATAGTGCTGTCTAAAGGCAGGCTGCGCGAAGAAAGATGATATCAGGACAATATCGTAGCCTTCCATAATGATCGAGGTTGAAAGTAAAACCGACCATAAGACAGCTTTGGGATATTTTCGAATAGCTTGGAGTAATGTGATGTTGTGCTCCTCTTCTGCGGCCTGCTTTGCAATGGATGTGTCTTTGGCAATACTGGAAGCTGGAGCGTAATCATCTTCACTAACCCCGGCGACCTTGTCGTCCGTAAGAGCAGACATGGTGAAGAAAGTCGAGTAGTGCAGGAAGACTAGGTGCTTCTAGGACACGGGGCATGGTATCATCTTCGCAATTCATCAGATAATCAGCGGCATTAGTTACATATATAGGCAAGGCAAGCCATGCCAGGGTATCCTAGCTGCCACCAAGAGCTGTCGACCATTCGTTCCATGGCGCATCCAAGATATTCTTTCTCTCATGATCATCCGGGGTTTGTGGGGAAGAGTCCGGGGAAAGATAGCCAAGACAATCCTAAATTAAAAATCCTTGTCAGCTTCTTCTAAAAACCTGGGGTATGAGTATGGGTGGGGATATGGGATTGCATCTGTTTGATCCCCACCGGAATAAGTAGCTTTCTACTCCCCTGAGTCCCTCCGGTGGGGGAGAGATCACAATCTACCGAAACAACAAACTTGAAGTCGGTTCATTGCTTCCTTGGTTGAGAGTTTATGCTTGCTAAACTGTTGTTTATCGCCAACAGGAAGATTCTATAAATAACCGTCCGTTGTCAGTAAAAGCAGATCATTCGTGGTAAGGATAACAAGGGCTTGCCTGGTCCATGTTTCTCGAAAGTTTGGGTGTGTACGTATGAATCCAACAACAGGATTACAAGGGAACTTGTCACGAATGTAAAAATATCGAACGGTTAGTGTTACGTCTTGAAAGCTCAGTAGCAGTAACCCCGACTTAAGATGGAAAGAGCAACCCCGCAGATGACCAAAACTCACCTGTTGATCGTACCTTCCCGAAATCCACACTGTAAACACTACCCCATCATCACAGACACCAAATGATTTCGCAAGCGCGATGTATGTCTGCAGAAAGATGGCTACACAGAACGAGCAGACACAATTTCAATGTCACTTCTGTCCTAGAACCTTTGGGCGGCAAGAACACTTGACACGACATGTCAGAACCCACACGCGCGAAAAGCCATATGGCTGTCGACAATGCAACAAGTCTTTCTCACGACAAGATGTATTGCAAAGACATCAGGCGACCCACAGCCTAAGTGTAATCTCTCGCAATACAGTATCAGCTAGAGCATGCAATGAATGCGCCATGGGCCGCATTCGCTGCTCGAGAGAACTGCCATGCGGACGATGCAAAGATAGAAATTTGGAATGCATATATCCTAATACCAGGAGGCGAAAGACTCGTTCTATGATCCAACAAGGCATTCTAAATGTCCAGTCTTCTGGTTCATCCTCTTCAGGAAATTGGAATGAGGATTCTGAGACCCAGGATGACCCTCCAGCCACAGTAGAAGCGGAAGGAGAAGCCTCTGGAGCCATGGAGAACAATGCAATTGAGAATGGCGACGGTATCGAATGGATGGTTAATGAGCATCAACCCATCCCGACTACTTCTACCGCCAGAGCTTGGCCACCGACTGAAGGTCTAATGACGGCTGATTCCCTACCCGGATCTACGTTTCAGATCAACAATCTGGGGGACTTCGCGATCGACAGTACTACGGCGGAATCAACTATGGCAGCACCAAACATCAACTGGCTGAGTGATAGTCAGTACCTCTCAATATGGGAGAGTCAATTATCGGTTGTTCCCAATGGCCTTGGATCTATGCCATTCACATTTCCTTCGCTACTTGCTAGACCTAATCTCCTCTCCCCTTGGATTTCAACACATTATAATTCTGTGGATGAGCCGAATAAAGAAGCTCACGAATCAGGCTACACACCCAGCTCAGTGGCTGCCGCGAGCCCTCATCATATTCAAGCGGACAGCGTTCGCGGCTCCAGCACCTCAAAGTCAACAGATGGAGCGCTATATGTCGAAGGAACAATAGCAAGGGCACCATTTCGTGGACGACTCTTGGATCGGCACATGAGCCAACACAGCGGCTCTTCCGCAGCGGAGGTTCGATCGATAAACGGAGCCCCAGAGTCGTTTGAGGGGAACAGCCAGGCAGGGTCTTCCTACTATGTATCAGACGAGCTTTACTCCAGGTTACTTTTGGCTGCCGGCGAACATGCTGAAATCCACGGTATGAATGCAGCCACTACCTTGGTCCCCCCATTGGAGCAGATCAGATTTTTTGTGCGACTTTACTACGAAAATTTCCATGATACATATCCATTTCTGCGAAAGAGCGCCTCGTTATGGCGAAACCCAAGTAACTGGATTCTGTTGCTAGCCGTATCAGCCATCGGTGCCAAATATCTGGGAGGCCCATGGTCGTCAACCATGTCCAAACTATTGGAAACAATCTTAGACAATAGGCTTGATTTGATGTTCAGGGAAAGTAATCAGGACAGTCATGGTACTTGGATCCCAGGTTGTTTCAGGTCTCGACTTCAATTGGACCTTACCACACTTCAAACCATGATTCTCAGCTTGATTATCAGGCTTCATAGTGGTCAGAAGGCCACGACAGATCGTGCGCTGAGCCACAGATTTACCCTTATTGAGGAAGTCAGAAGAATGAACCTGCTGTCCCGAAGACCGCCCAAAATTGATACAGAGATGTCCTCCGGTGAACATTCAACTATCGCAGCATGGTTGCAAGCTCAATCCGAAATACGAACAGGATTGATGCTGTGGGTACGTTACCTGCACCAACCTGTCGAGCTACTCTGACATATATAGATCCTTGATTGTATCATCGCCTACGAGTTCGACTGTCAGCATATCTTACAACTCCACGAAGTCAATACTGTACTTCCATGTCGAGAAGAAATATGGGATCAGCCAACATTTGAGCAAATAAAGAACAATGTTAGTCACCAAGGTTAGTCTTCGTCATCAAATCTTCACCAGTTTCGAATTAACACTGACTTGACAACATTGTAACAGCAACAGTACTTGAGGCACTCCATCTTCTTTACAGGGAAAAGCGGCAATCTAGTAACTTGACTGAATTTGGAAACGTCGTGATGATTTACGCCGTCTGTCGGAGAACTAAAGAGGCCGCCTACCAAAATGAAACTGCCTTGTCACGATGGACTCCAGTTGCTCATGTCGAGCCCTGCTCGGAACCAACTACTGTGACCGAATCGTGGCCGCCACGTCTTGACTTAATAACAAGATGGAGAAACAGTGCCTGCGATTGCCTTGATATACTACATTGGAAAGCAAATGGTAAAGCTGCCAATGCTGGCGGTTCAGAACATCCAACTATCCTTATTCTTCACCTCTCCCGATTATACCTCTTAGCGCCTTGCAAGCATTTACAAAGGGTTGCTACTTGTGCGGCGTTGCCTAAAGCTAGCAATGGACTCTATCCCACCCCGGACTATGCCGAAGCATGCAACCACCTTCATCGTTGGGCAAATGTCGACCAGTACAAGGCAAGGCTGTCTGTCGTCCATGCCGGAGCCTTAATGTGGCACATCCGTCGTTATAGTAGCAACAGCTTCATAGAGCCTCATGCTATTTATCTTGCTACGCTTTTAGTCTGGGCTTACAGTATTTTTGCCGCACGATCGACGGAGTCAGAATCTCTACCAAGCGCTACGTCGCCAAGATTAAGAGAAGGCATCGCAACCCGTGTTCCACAAGTCTCTGCTAACGTAGGAACCACACCACAGCATGACGATGAAGATGAAGAAGAACCAGAACCAGCATTCATCCATTTGGATCGTCCTTGTGACGACGAAATGGTCCAAACCTATATACGTCTTGGGCACAAGATGCAAGGTTATATGCAGCGTGTTGGCAATATCTGTAACTCTGATGCCCCGCCAAAGATTCTAAAGGAAGGCATAAGGCTAATTTCACATACACGGGCTAAAGAAACGACGTGGGGGATTGAAGCCTCATTTGTCAAGAGCCTGACGAGCCTCCTGGAAGCCACCACCGCACAAGAGAGCGGGAGATCAGCAGAAAGTGATTTATTCTAATGTTCTACCAGCCCATTCATCTCTCTGCTAACATATCTGGTTCCCCCGATCGATCCATCGAGCGCATAGTAGAAGCTATCGTCCCCTTATGAAAACCGGCATATGCGTTAAAGGACTGTCCACTGTCGCAGTTTTCCCCGAATTGTAAGACGATTTACCATCAAATGAAGACCACTTCTCGCCCTGCGGAAGCTGAGGTAGATATACATCAATCTTGGTCTGACCTGGCTTTAGGATGGGGCATACGAGGTACTTGTCGCCGTATAAATACTGGGTGGAAATGTTCCAGCATTCCTTGTCACCTGGAAACTCGTAGAATAGAGGCCTCATGATCGGTGTTCCCTTCTCGTGGGCTTCTTTCATAAGTTTTCGGGTATATGGTCGAAGCTCTTCCCGCATCTTGATGTATTTTACACAGATGTCGTAGACCTCGGGGCCGTAAGACCAAACTTCGTTGGGGGCACCACTGCAGCAAGTCGCTCCACCGGTTGTTCCGTGCTGTGGTTGGCGAGGTTCACGATCGCCATGCAGTCTCATAACTGGACAGAATGCACCCCATTGAAACCATCGCACAAAGAGCTCTCGGAAGCTTTCATCGTTAGGGTCGCCACCATGGAAGCCTCCGATGTCTGTTGTCCACCAGGGTAGTCCAGACAGACCCATGTTGAGACCGGCGCATATCTGGTTGTGGAAGCTACCCCATGACGATGCAATATCACCACTCCATACAAGGGCACCATACTTTTGGCTGCCAGCCCAAGCACAGCGGAGGAGGTTGACAATGTTCTTCTGGCCTTCTGCCTCCTGTCCTTCATAGAATGCTCTAGCGTATTCGACGGGATAAATATTGCCGATCGATCCATTTGAGCCTTGAAAGTATCGATAATTTTCAAAGTCGTATGATGCGTATTCTGGCTCTGCCTCGTCTAGCCAGAACGTCTTGATACCTTTTGCGTAGTAATTTTTCTTGACGGTTTCCCATAAATATTTCCTGGCAAGCGGGTTCGTGGTATCGATATGAACCGTCTGGCCCTGGAAGTCGAGTCCGATACGGACACCTCGATCGGTACGGATCAAGTAACCATGCTCCAACATATACTCATAGTTTTCTGAGGTCTTATCAACTGTTGGCCAGATAGAAATCATGAGCTCGATTCCAAGCTCCTTGAGCTCCTTCATCATGGCATCTACGTCGTGTTAACATTGTTTCAATATACACGGCAAGGCAACTTACCAGGGTCGGGCCAGTATTCCAAGTCAAATTTCCATTCACCCTGCTTGGGCCAGTGGAAGAAATCGATAACGATCAAGTCGATCGGAATCTCCCGCCGTTTGTACTCCCTGGCCACTTCGAGGAGCTCCTCTTGCGTCTGGTATCGCAACTTGCATTGCCAAAAGCCAAGTCCATACTCAGGCATAAGGGGTACTTTTCCAGTAGCGTCTGCATAGGCTTCCACAATTTGGGCCGGTGAATCGCCTGCAACGATCCAGTAGTCGAGAACCTGAGTCGAGAAGGCTTCAAAGGTCATGATATTCTTGCCAAAGACGGCTCTACCAATTGCTGGATTGTTCCACAAGAGCCCATATCCAAGTGATGACACGGCAAATGGGACACTCGCTTGAGAATTGCGATGGGCGAGCTCGAGATCCATGCCCTTCAAGTCAAGCCATGGCTGCTGATACTGGCCCATTCCGAATATCTTCTCATCTGGACTCAAACTCTCAAGCCGCATGGTCAGGTGGTAGTTCTCAGTTCCAAGAATACCCTTGAACTCGCGAGCCTCGACCTCAAGAGCACTGCACTTTGGATCGATGAGATCCCGTCTGTTGCGACAGTACTCTTCGAGCAATAGTTTCCCATCTGCTGTCTCAATGACGAGCTTGCCTAGGCGGGAAATGCGAGCTTTAATGTTGCCATTGGTGATAGTTGCAGTGTTCCCCGAGATGGAAATTTGAGGTGTTATCTCCTTGAGCTGTTGAAGAGCCCAGTCATGCGGTGGCATCTGTGCAGACTTGATGGCTCTCACCCGGAATGCATCAGGACCCCATGGTTCAATCCAAAGTTCCTCGGCATCGTACCTATAGCGGAGTCGGGTTTTGTCGTTGAAGAACATGATGATAGTAACTCTCCCGGAAACAAAGAGATGTACCACTTTTGAAGTGGCTGTCTTGATATGAGTCTAGTGCTCAACTTCTATGCTTCCGTTGAGTTGGCAATGTCTACCTTGATCATATCGTCTGGAATAAATACCTGAATTATCGAAACCCCATCTTTGAGGCCGTTACTTCCCCGCCGGAGTAATGCAAGTTCTCCAGCCGGGTATTGTTGATGATCCAATGGTAGCATCCACAGGGACATGGTGTGTGCATCTCCAATTCCCCCACCGGAGTTCTGGGAGGACTACATCAAACTGTATCGCTAAGCTGCTCGCATATGTACGGGGCAGCATACACATACAATTAAGCACTGTTGCAATCGGCGTCACTGTGAATATTGGAATGGATATACTTGGTTTATATGTTCTGCCAGAAATATCCGTCTTTAAAGTCAATCATCCCCGCTTGGATGAAGCTCATGTAGTGTCGCCTGCTCCTAAGGCTTAAGGAACACCAGTATAGAGAAAGTCTAATACTAAACTTCTATCCTGACTTTAGGCTATTCATATAACATTTACCCTTGAATGACTTACACATAGCTCGCTCAAACAACTGACGTCCTGCCGCTTGTGTTCACTAGTAACACTATGATTAACAACACCTTTAACGAAGGTATACCAGAGCCTCCTCGCGATCTAGTTAGTGCATTGGTCTGAAGTGGATTGGGCAGTAAAGAAGTTGTTCAAGCCTCATGCTTCATCGGCAAAGGCAAAAAGGCAAAAGAAAAGGATATTGCGTAATCTGGGAATCGAACCCAGGGCTCCCCGAAGTTACACTAATGGCAACGGAGAATTTTACCACTAAACCAATTACGCTGGTGAAGAGAAGAATCGCTCGAAGCGAATCGAGTGACTGCGTAATCTGGGAATCGAACCCAGGGCTCCCCGATACTTGTTGGCAACGGAGAATTTTACCACTAAACCAATTACGCTTGTTGAAGAGAGTTTTGCAAATATCATTCATGCATGCTACCTCCAAGTTGATAGGAAGTTCTGAGCATGGAGGCCGCAAGAGTAACTACAGGTCTGTGGTCTTCCTGTTGGTTCTGGTTGAAGGCCAGAGTCGCTTGCGCATTGTACCACTTGGGGAACTTGGATGATGTAAGAATCTCAGGAGTTGGGAACCAGGGATGCTATAAAGATGTCTTGAACCTATTTTGATATGAAGGGTTACTTAAGAATAAGGAGGCATGGTGGATTGCCATATAATTTACTTCTTAGGTCTCCGGTTTAGAGCCTGGACTAACCCTCCTCGAGATGCTGTCTTCAACGTTCTCTTGTAATCCCAGATCCATGCCGACTAAGTATTGTTTGAAGTTGTTATACTCTCTGTCAATCCTCTTTGACGAAAGATTTGGTAGGGGAGGGTTGGTTACATCTTGATCTAGTTAAGGGCTACTATTCTCAGCAGTGTCCGGCCTACGTTATCCAGACGTCGGGTGCCCTTACCGAAAGTTCAATATAGAGAGGCATAAATTTCTTGGTTGAGTTGGCCTTAATCACTTCTCAGAAAGTTTCGTTGTCTTCTCTCTCTACCTGGATACGTCCTTGTACTTCTTTCGAGTTAATCCTCAGCCTGCGTGCAAATTAACTGTAGAGAATCATCACATTCTTGCAAAGAACACAAATGGTAGGATGTCAGTACAGTTGATCATGGAGTGAATGCCCTTTACAGCAGGGAAGTTCCTTAGACTGATAGGAAGGGAGGGGCTCATTAACAAGCCCGGGGTCTGTGATCTGAAAGCCTCGTGGAGAGGCGTTCTGCTGTAACCTCAGGAGTCAATGTGATTGACTAATGTGTGATTTGGACGGGTATTTGTTAGAATTAATGATGTAGCAGTTTTACATCTACCAAATATCTATTGTTTGATTCATTGCGCTTTGAGTGGGCGCCATTGTCCCACTTCCTGCTTTCACTCACGTCTCTGAAGTTTCTATTGAGACGGAGGACAGAGCCATTGCCAGCACTGTGGGCGACGCTGCAAGGTTCTTCAGTCTCGCGAGAACTGTCACCTAAGGTAGATAACAAAGGCCAAGTGCGTATATAGCCTTGGTAGAACCGGCGGATTCGCGACCATGCTTCCGTCCAAGAAGCCAATGTCGTTAAAGATCCCAAGCCTGGACATTCTTTCGATGCCACCACCCACTCGCCGTTATCTTTGAAGGAGAGGACTTTAGTAGCCTTTCTTATCGTAGTTGTTCCCGAGATCTGTTTCTCTTCGAGCCCGAAAGGTCAGGGGCGCCTCTTGATCAGGTTTCAAATGTGTACGGGTTCGCGCCCTCTTGGTAATCTGCTACACATACCTCCCGGCATGCTTGCGGCGACGGACTGGCTGTCGTTGGCGAGTTGGAGACTGAACGGCTTAGTATGACTGGTATGACCGTGCGATGCTGAAAGGCTTCCCCGGATACCCTTCTACTCACTAAGTCTAAGGAAGCACCTCTTATACTTATGGAACTGGGACTGGATACATGGGTAGGATACCAATATTGGTCATTTATTTCTTCTCGTGAAGTTTGCGATGAGATCGACGCATATTTCCGACAGTTATAGGCTCGCCATCCTCGTTTATTCGCATTTGTCGATTTCGAGTGTTCTTCCTTCGACCATCACGGCATACCTACAGCAACTGAGAACGTCGGCGCCAGAGATAAGTCTGTCCTAGAATGGACAAGAGAACTCGGCTCCTGTCAAAATCACGACAATACGATAATAACACCGAAAAGTAGTATACACTACAATTTCAGAAGATATGTCAGAACGTTTGCAATATAATTGTATGCTAATGTTATATGACCGGCCTACCCTAAGCCTAAATATCTTAGCGGCTTAGCGTTAGCCCGAGCACATAGGAACGGAAACTTAGCTGCGAACAGGGTCTTTTGGATGATTCCAAAATATGCATGTCAGATCGAGTTACAAATTAGGCCACATTGAATCCTTCCCGAAGCGAATATGCCTCCTTTTTTCCCCCCCCCCCCCACGTTGCACAATTAACTCCGAGTTTGACTCGTTTCTCAATCACGAATGTCTGCCGTTTATAACAGGTTATTTCAACGGTTGTAACCGTCAAGATCCATAATCAGATCGATTTCTGGGCGGTTGGCAGCGAGTGGCCTTGACTCATTAGGAAGTACAAGGAATATTGATTGGTCAGCGGACTGGGTGAATGTACGGCGTGGCAAAGTCCGAATCTTGTCTAAATCCGGGGGCGGGGATAAAATGCATGGTCGGGAATGAGGCGACAATGCAGATACAGCGAGAACACAGTACAGAGCGCTATTGACAATCAGAAGCGGTTAACCTTGAGGTCATTGAGGCTGTTGGTTGATAGTTAAAAACTCGCGATACGATGCACGCTCAAGAATTGATGATGGCGTGTGAATTGTCAACCTATGGCAACAGATGAACGACATTCTGGCACCGCTTAAAAGGCGTTAGTGTCAGGCAGAGCCGCAACGGAGAAAGCGGCCTTGAAGGTACTCGGAGATTCGAGCAAGTACAGCATTAAAGGGCGTTTGAATGTCAATCATAAAGTTATGTGCCGACAAGAGGAGGACATAAGCCGGAGCGTCATTCAGGGACAATGGACGGAAAAAGAACACTTCTCTTCAAGTCCTGTGAGTCAGATGAAACAAGTAGGAAAAGGGGAAAACAACATGCTCATCTCATTCTGGCATGACCTGCAATATGATCTTTTTGTTTCGTCTTCTCTCTTGTAAGTCAGGCCGCCTGATGCCAGGATCCCAAGGACCGGTAGCCCCGGCTGACAAATGCATCTTTGACGCTATTCACACTGTTGAAGGTTCACGAACTTGTACCAGCCTCCCTGGGACCCCCACCCAGTTTAGTTCCTATTCAGGTCCTAGTGACCAGATGGAAGAAGCAGCTAGAAGGAATATTTGTGACTCAGGCAGCAAATTTTCAGTACAGGAGCTCCGCATTGGACCCTTGGTACGTGTCGATACAGTGTCTTACAGTGTATTCTCAATGCAACGCCCGCTCAACTGCCAGCCTGCCCCCGCTCTTATGGGTGTTAGTGCTGCTTATGCTTCTGGCTGATGGCAGTTTCCCTTCCATCACTCAAATCAATCATCCTTGATTCCGCCTGCTGACCTGACCACCAATTTCATCATCCATTTTACCTACTTACATACTGATCCATATTTCGATAGCCTCAGTTTCTCGTTCCTGAATTCAATCCGAAAATCACGTTTATTCTTTGCCTTGTTTCTCAACATTACACCGCACTTGACTTTGACGGATATATGCAGCACACATAACCCATTATAAAGCCCCCGCTCCTCTAGGTCCTGCCAGGTCCCCGACGTCGCCGCTACACGCGCTCAGGCTCTTTGCCCCCCTCCTGCGTGAGCCTGGACTGGCAGAGAGCTTGGATTTGATATCCAACCCAGTGTCCTTGCACTCACTTCTCCCGATTCCAAATAATTTTCCATACCTCACGACACTCCTCGACGACTTCCACAACACTCGCGATGGCTTCTACCGGCACTGGAGGCAGTTTGCCACCCAATTTCCTTTTGACCCCGCAACAGCAGAACCTTCTCTTCGCTGCTCTCAACTCCAATAAGCAGCAGCAGCTTTCTGGTTCTACTGCGAACAATGCTCTCTCTGTCTCGCCCAACTCTTTCCGCAATTCTGCTAGTCAACAAAAACCAGCTCAGGCTTCGGCTTTCCAGGAGAGTCCCTTCCTAGACAATTATGACTACGACTTTGGCGACTCTGGCTTTGATTTCTCTTTTGCCAGCGAGGACCAGCCATCCATGATTGGAGACCTTCCTGGTAATACCGCCGATTCCACAAACAACGCTGCCTCTGTGGCCTTGTCCGACTCCCCCGAGCTTGAGACTCCCGAGAAGCGCAGCTACCCAGAAGATGAGGACGATGAAGACAGCCCAGGCCAGGAGCACAAGCGTCGCGAAAGCACCGATAAGGTTCCCAAGAAACCTGGTCGTAAGCCTCTTACATCCGAGCCTAGTTCGGTATGTTTTGTCTCAGTCATTCGTATCTAGTTCATTTACTAATACACGAATAGAAACGCAAAGCCCAAAACCGAGCTGCTCAGCGTGCTTTCAGAGAGCGCAAGGAAAAGCATCTCAAGGATCTTGAGACCAAGGTTGAGGAGTTGGAAAAAGCCTCGCAGGCCGCTAATCACGAGAATGGCATGCTGCGAGCACAAGTCGAGCGCATGACAGCGGAACTCAACCAGTATAAACAGAAGGTCACTGTCATGTCAACTGCCAAAGCCCTGCCTCGAGAAAATGTCCACTTTGGTAGCGCTGCTGTTAGCAATCTTGGCGATGTTAACTTTCAATTCGAGTTTCCCAAGTTTGGCATGCTCCCAGGCCCTCCCGCCAACAAACCTCAAGGCTCATCACCTACAAGCCCAGACCAGCAAAAGCCTGCATACCCAAGCCCTACCAACAGTCTGGAAAACGCGCAATCAACACAACAATTCAAGGACGACTTGGCCAAGTTCTCGGGTGTTTTCAGCCCTTCCATGTCAAGTTCAGCCACCAACCCATCCCGCGCGAGCGTCGACTCTGCCAACTACAGCGTCAACGGTACCTCAAGCTCCCCATCTGCGTCATCGCATTCAAACACTGGTCCTAGCTCTTCTTGCGGTACCTCACCCGAGCCTTTCAACCAGTCGCCTATGGGCTCCAAGCCTGTTGATACAATGACCACTATCGGCGAGGAACAGACCAACCAGAATAATGCAAGCCAATTCGGCAATATCGATCTTAGCAGCACCAACTTTGACTGGCTTTCTCAACAGAACGGTGGTCAATTTGACCCACAACTCTTCGGCGATTACCGCGAGCCTCAAGAGAACGTTCTGTCAAACCCAACATTCGACGACTTCTTTAACGATGCTGTTGACAGCGACTTCTTCACTCCTTACAACATGGCGCCGAACAGCCCCAATGCCCAGATGAACAACCAACATAAGAAGGCATCCAACCTGATTGATCAGATTGATGCTCAGAAAGAGTCTGACGATGAACCCCTCAAGAAGCAGAACATGAACTGCAACCAGCTATGGTATGTATCATATCACAATTCCCCGGAAAGTCTACGATCTAACTTTCCCACCAGGGAGAAACTCCAAGCTTGCCCCAAGGCACAGAATGGCGAGTTCGATTTGGATGGTCTTTGCTCCGAACTTACCAAGAAGGCCAAGTGCTCTGGCACGGGGCCTGTTGTGGCGGAGACGGATTTCGATACCATTCTTCAAAAATACATGGGCAAAGATGTCTCAAGCAGTTGCGTTGCTGAAAAGTTGGGTGTGGAACTTCAATCCAAGCAGGAGAAGCACCTTGGTCTGTCGGTTTAAGACTGAGACCATCGACACGATCCGGCTGTAAATTATAAACCTTGGCGACATACCCAGCAAGCAGTTACACAATGATTACGGCGTTTACAACAGAAAGGGTGGAATCTGACAACCCAGGGGATTCCGGCGCTTGATTTGTCCCCATCAAAGATGAAATGGGAATGCATGGAAAGGAGAAAGGGATTATCTAAGGGCATATTGATGTATCATGCCTACAACTTTCGTCTTATAAGCTCGAGCTTTGAGGTTTCTTAAGGTTTCTACTTGAGGTTTTGCTCTGGAAGGATGTCTTTTACTGTTATGAATAATTATGACTTGATTTCAGGTTTCAATTGTTAAGGTGTTTGACTGAGAATACGAGGTGATTGTGCCTACGAAAGGTGCACGATTATGTACATCAAAGGAACAATTTACATTTCTTCTCTTGACAATGTGTGAGTCTCACTTTGTTTACCGCGAATCCCAAGTAGTGGTCCAGACGACTTGTGAGCAGGAATCTCGATTTCGAGACGAGGTGAATAATGTCGATCATGATCATGGCATAAAGAAAAAAAAAAGCTGAAAAATAGAGCTGCTAAATTTATTGCATCACTCCCCCTAGGCGCATCATTGCAAAGGACCGTTGCGCTTCTGATCATGGCACCTTAGTCATCATGTGGGGCGTTATGATCGCGACGAGGAAGCTTCAGCCGAACCTGACGATATGTTCGTCTTCAACAAATCGCAACGCAACCTACGAAAAGAAAATTTGACACAATTTATTAATTAAACTAACCTCGAATTACGGAGGAGGTCTATAAAACTCAGCACCGCTGGCAACATTCCAAAACCGAGATACAAAACTGGTACGCAGGTTGAATTACCTGTGCTTTCGCAATGCCAAAAGAAAAGAACTACAATCCCGTACAAGCTCAGCGCAAAGCTGACAAGGCCAAGGCCCTCAAGAAAGGTTAGAAAACTCTAAAACCTATAAGCAACCCACCTAACATATCTTCAGGCAAGCATGAACGACAAGAACGCTTGACCGAGAAGCTATCGCGAAAGAACCCCGAGCGCATACAAAAACAAATCGATGACCTCAAGAAGATCACATCAGGCGGTGGCAAGCTTACACGCCACGAAGAGCAAACGTTAGAAGGCCTCGAGAAGGAACTTAAAGCTGTGAAGAAGGCAAGAGAGACACTGGGCGACAAGGCACCTACATTTAGTCGTGGGTGGAACAGAGATCGCGATTCAGGATCCGGAGTGCTAGGCAAGAGACGCAGGGGCTCGAATGATGCTACGACCAGCGATGAAGACGTTCCCGACGACATCAAGAGAATTCCCATGCCCCGGGATACACCACCACCAATTCCCAAGGAAATCATGGATAAATGGTACGCCGAGCGACGAGCGAAGAGAGCAGCAGAGAACCCGACCAGACAAGACGACGAAGACAAGCAGAAAAAGAAAGAGACAGCACCAGTGGAGGCAAAGACTGTATACGAGGCGAAACCCGTGGTTCGCGATCTTCGAAAAGAAGCTGTCTCGGCATTTGTACCTACAGCGGTCAAGATGAAGATGAACAAGGGCCAAGGCCAGGGCGGATTGATAGAGCCAGAAGAAGCAGACCGGCTAGAGCAGGAAGGTTATCTCAAAACGACTGGCCCGGATTCAGAAGCACAATCCGATCGAGGCCCGCCATCACGGCATGTGACTATGGAGGATGTGGAGGACGAAGAGGCTTGATTAGAGCGGAGGTCAGTTCATACATATGTTGTGTTAGTGACACAATTGACAGAAAATAATACATACATAATGTCGGCCGAATGTTGGCCAACAACGACTTTGTTCAGCGAAGACAGAATGCAAGATCAATTCAACGCAGTGTGACTCAACTTAACATTAGTCCTTGGCTTCCCTCCACTACCGATATGATACGGTAGATCGACACAACTCCGAGGGGGTGGGTTGTTGCCGGCTATTATAGCGGCATAGGGAAAAGCTGGGGAAAAGGACCCATCTGACCACCCACACCTAACTGAAGAAGAAGGCAATGGAGGACCAAGTGCGTTGACCGATGTCGTTCTTTGACTGATAACGTTTCCCGAGGGGAAAAGAGAGCGCAATTGGTTCGTCTTGAGAAGGCGTTGACTATTCAATGCTTTTGGTTTAGACCCAACAGGCATGGCTCCAACAACGGTATATATCCGCGAACAGGTGGAGCTCCAGAGGACTGGCGAACAAATGATGAGTTTTCATTACTTTTCCCATCACGACAAATCCTTCCTCTATGGTCAATCTAGCCGCACTCCGAAAGCGGGCCTCATTGTTCTTGGCCGGGGCGGCGCCGAAACCCGATCATGTTTATATTTAAGCATGATCGATCTTTTACCACATCTTTTAACCATTCATCAACGTCCAATTGATATGTCGAAGCACTTGTGAAGTGAGACGAAAAGCGCTTTTTGGGGACGGAAGGAATTTTAAGAACGACTCAACAATTCGAAACAGCAATGGATTGCCACCAAGTCACTTCTCGCGCCCTCTACGAGGAAGACGATGTCATCAACCATGTCAATCAAATCGACGCAGAGAACAGCGATGTAAAGACAGGCGCGGATCTCGAGAAGCACCAAACCGCTGCATCAACAGCGTCCTACCAGGAAACCTACCCAGAGGGCGGCTTGCAGGCGTGGTCCGTGGTCGCTGGTTCGTGGTTCTCTCTATTCGCTTCACTTGGACTAATGAACACTCTCGGCACGTTCCAGGCTTATGTCCTCGACAATCAACTCACAGAGTATAGTGAGGGCACTGTTGGTTGGATCTTTTCCATATACACATTTCTCGCCTTCTTTTGCGGTGTTTACATTGGGCCTGTCTTTGACAAGTATGGGCCTAGGTGGCTTGTCATTGCCGGTGCAGCTTTCACCGTTGGTGGCATGATCTTTATGAGTTTTGCTACTCGTGAGTCTTTCTCTCGAATTGTTTGGTGTTGTTTGTGCTGACTACTATAGAACTTTGGCACTTTGTTGTCGCTTTTGGCTTGCTCTGCGGTTTTGGATCATCGCTGCTCTTCACTCCGTCCATCGCTGCCGTTGGTCATTTCTTCAAGGCCCGACGTGGCCTGGCGACAGGCGTTGCATCTACTGCTGGTGGAATTGGCGGTATCATCTACCCCTTTATGTTGACACGGCTAATCGATAAGATCGGATACGGATGGGCAACTCGAGTTATCGCCCTCATCTGCCTTGTTTGCAGTTTGATCGGTATCAGCCTTCTCAAGTCCCGGCTTCCACCGGCCAAGGACGCGACTGCGCACCCGAACTTTCTCATCTTCAAGAGCCTGCCTTTTCTCTTCACTACAATCGGCGTCTTCTTGCTCGAGTTTTCGCTCTTCATTCCTCTCGGTTACATCTCGACGTATGCGCTGCATAAGGGCTTTGGCAAGGAGTTTTCCTACAACCTCATCCCTATTCTCAACGCTGGTTCGGTCATCGGTCGACTTCTTCCTGGCTACTATGCCGATGTCATTGGTCCTTTTAACGTCAGCATCCTTGCTGTTATCCTTGCCATCGTGTCCTGTTTCTGCGTATGGCTTCCTCTCGGTGGAACGACAGCCGGTGTCATCGTCTTCACCGTACTCTTCGGATTCTCCTCTGGTACCAGCATTGCAATTGCACCTGTCTGTATTGGACGACTGTGCAAGACACAAGAGTATGGACGATACTATGCTACAGCGTATACAATTGTGTCTTTTGCTTGTCTGATTGGTATCCCAATTGGTGGCAGTATCGTCCAGGCTAATGGTGGCGAATACTGGGGACTTATCATCATGACTGGTGCTATCTACGTGGGATCTATGATCTCGCTGTTCTTGGCCAAGGTTACGCTTCTCGGATGGCATAACTGGAAGGCCGCCCTTTGAGCGATTTATTGATCAACATAAGACTGCTACGACATGTCACGAAATTAGTACATATGTTGGAAAGGGTAGAGTCTTTTCACAGGACTTTGAACACGAAAGCTTACGACACAAAACAAAAGCATTGTATTTTGGCAGGAAAAGGAGTTTGGGCAATGAAAAGGAAAAGGAACGAAAGTCGTTGCAATGATACAGTCTTTTGTACATAAGATACCACTATATAGTAAAATATAATATTTGTTGTTTGTAGAGTAGCGCTCAATTTTTGATCGTTTGTATTTCTACCAACTACTCATTTCTTGTGTTTTGATTTGACGCGGCTGTTATTCACTTCTTACTTTGCCCTTTGATATGCTCACCATGTAGCTCTTGCACCGCAGGAATGATGAGAGACTCAATCTCGACATCCGGATCTTGAGTCGGCAACTCCTCTGCGACGAGCGGCCTCTCCTCAGCCTCTCCCCAACCGCCCTCTCGAGGCACACGCACCCAACGATCATCCCTTCCAGGACTCACAAACACGACCTCCCACTTTCGCGTGGAAAGCAGATTTCCAATGACGAGATGGTGTTGGTAGCGGTCGAGACTGTATCGAGCCTTACGGACGAGCAGTGCAGGGTCTGTCTCAAGCTTGAAAGACACAATCATGCCTTCAGGCGCCCAACCATCGACGAGGTTCTTGAGGAACTTGGGGACAGGGTCGAGATCGACAATGAGACGCTTTGAGCGGGGAACTGAAGGCGATGAGTCGAAGTTGTCAAACGTCTCTTCGTCTTCGGAACGCTTCTGTTCAACAGCATTGGTTGACTGGATCTTATGCTCAGCCATGCGATCCGGAGGCACAAAGAAGTCTGACACTGCGGCGGCGAGGTAGAGGAGACCAGAAGGGCCGAGAGGGCGCATCAGACGAGCAATCTCACGCAGCTCGTGAAGGTAGTCGACGATAGTGACAAAGGGCAAAGTGAGAAGCATGTTATCATCTCTCGCCTTGCGATACTTCCTCAACACCTCCCTCATCTTATCCTGCACCTCACCCCTCACAGCAATCCTATCATCAGCATCCTCAGTCAAAAAGTCCAGAAAGCAATCCGTGGCGTGCGAGTAATGTCTCGAATATGGTAGCAGACTGAACTGGCGATGCAAGAAGATGACCGCATAACCAGCTTCGAGGAAGTACTCTGCGCTCGTAGCGCCACGGGTACCTGCGCTGAAATTGTCGATGTAGCGGACTGTCTGTTTTTCCAGGGGGACAGTCGTGCCTCCTGATGTGACGAGGACAACGCGACGGCCTGCGGCGGCGTGGGAGGAAATGAAGCCGGCTGCGAGAGCTGTGTGGGCTGTTAAGTTGCGCGGGGGAGGGTTTTGAGAGAAATAAGTTTCCTCTGAGGCGAGGGCCTCTGCTGCTGTGTTTGCGGGCGTAGCCATTATTTCAAGTCAAGAGTAAAGACCAGGTGAATCAACGTGATAAAGTGAGTGAGTAAAGCCCCGGGCGGAGCTTCGGATGCGGATGCGGACGCGGAGGTCCGGGCGGACGGTCGGGCGGGGTTGAATATGACGTCCGGGTCCCGGAAGGCGGGGACTAGAGGTGAGAGTGAAGCTTTTGGTGATGTTGAGTTCAAATGGTTGTTAAAGAGGAGAGAGGTTGGAAATGGGAATTGGGAGTTATTGGTGCGTGACTGTTTTCTTCTCTCGCTTCTGCCCCATCAACTGTGACGGATACTACTTACGCATTTATCATCCCGGCGGGTTTTTGAAGCTTCAATCAAGTAAGTGTATGCGCACATCACCGCGATTAGTCTCGAGTACGTGGAAAGAAAGTCTTTATTGTCAATACAGACGATCGATAATCTTTCAATTTTTCATAGGAATTAATGGCCATGTTGATTTTCATGTCTAAATTCCCGATGTTGAGCAACTGTTCGCCGGCAATAAGTCACGACTAACATAGGGAATATGTCTCATGACACTCATTCAGCACATCAGATCATGAGTTTTTCTTATCTCCATCACCAATCAACGTGAAAGAAATGGCAGTGTATACTCAGTGATATCTTTATTAGCATTTCAATCATTTTCGTTTCCCAAGACTTGGATGCCAACAAGGCGATGAGGGAGTCACCTCTTTCAAGCGCGCTGATGCAGTAGTAACTTGCTCTTCCGTCACAGTTCCTCCATTTCTTCTTATATAGTCTGTGTTGTTAACCATGTATTCATCGCCCAATTCTGGCCTGTCCGCGTTTACAAGCGTACATTCTTTCTTTGGGCTCTAAATCGCGCGCCGTGTATCCACATTGATTTGCACTGAGAACCGTGAGGGTCTTGTCTTGGTTTCTGGTGTGATGAACATACATCTAACTCGGTCTCTCCGCGATCAAATACAACAACACCCCCAAAGATCTGTCCTTCCGCCCAGTATCCTGCAACATCTGCAATTCCTCGGGGGTATTGGTCGAAACATATATATGATGTGTGGAAGAACACAGAAGGAGGTATAATGTCTCTGAAGTCCGATGCCAGCGTTTGCTCCATACGCCGTTGCTGTGCCCAGTCCTGCTATAACTGCTGCTTATGCGCTCCATCGTCAAGATCAAAGAGGTGTACCGCTCTCTGATGGCAAGCGACGACGATGGGCTCGACAAGACGAAGTTTAAATTCTTGAGATTCCATAGAGGTACTCTGGAAGGATCTTAGAACCTAGAGGTCTTATCAGTACTGCAACATTTCCCGACTGATGTAACTTACATGTTCGTCGAACTGCAGAGCAGTTAGATCAAGAGCAGCACCTCGTCTTCGGGCCTTCTCAAGATACCCATCGCAAATCTGAGTGTGCCCCAACTCAAAGACAGGGTGGCCTTTGATATAAGGTGCGCCCTCTAAGAATGAGTCTTCAGTTGGTAGCCCATCGAGGATCGGAGCATATGTATGCTCTTGCGATATCGGTTGACAATAGGTTCGAGAGTGCCCTGTAAAGCACGCCTCTATGACCATCTTCAAGGATGTCAATAGTTCTGAGGGCGTTCGTGGGGAAAGAGCTGGGGACATCATGATGATCGATGAATGTTAAGTTGGCTACAAGAGCCGTTAATGCTCTTTTATCTGGCTGTTGATAGTTGATTTATCGGAGATATCAGGCAGCAATGCTATGTCAAACTGTAAGGAAGATTGATGAAATGACAAACCAGCAACTCGAGGCAAGCGTCGCTCTTCGACACTTTCATCCTCAACCCCCCGATCTTTTTCCACCACGACGACCTTCGGTCCGTATACAAATCCCGTCTTTGCGTCCAACTGATAGCCGCCTGAAAAGGTACGTGGAATACATGCATCTGTCGCACTGTCGCTTATGGGTCGCTTCTTCTCAGGAGTCAAATAGTGTCACAGTTATGAAAAGCTTATATATGTAACTACTTCTGTTCAAACAACCATCTTCAAGTATATTATACTGATATTCCGCGGGTATCGAATCATGCAGCGCGGGCCTCCCACTCTCTACTACTCGTACATGTACTCAACTCTATATTCTCGGTAATCCCTCCTCTTTCTTTACCGCTTGTCCTCATTTGACAGTCTCCATGCCCGCAGAGGCAGACTCTGGAGATGGAGAACCTTTGGCTTGATGTACCAGAAGAACGTCGCAGCGCCGAATAACACACATAGCACGTTGACTGTGTAGTATCCGTCGTGGATCATCTCACATGTACCACCGCCAGCTTCACATCTCTCCTTCTCGGACTGCACTGCGCATGAGAAGGCCTCTGTAATGAGCGTGCCCTTCAATGAAGAGGCGTCGGACTTGCCGGGGTGGCATGTAGCTACTGTGAAGCTATCGACAAGCTGCAGCACGAAATATCTAGGGAACGTGCCACCAAGGTTGCATACACTATAATTTGTTAGCTTGTGCATTATGGGTACAAGATTTGTGCTACTTACGTTGCAAGGAGTGTCATGTAGGTACCACCAATGACAGGATCCGATACTCGAGCATGGAAAGCTGAAATAGCAACAAACATGATGGTGTTGGTAAATGTCGAAAATAGGTGCTCGAGGATGACCACCAGTAGATACCAAGATGTAACTCCCTCGGAGGGGAAGATTGCGACAACAAATTGGGCAGACAGAGCGGCAACGAGTCTACCCACGAAGCCCCAACACCAAAGACGCATGGGAGTGTACTTTTGCGACCACATTCCGGCATAGTAACCCAGACCAATCTCGAAGGGGAAATCTATGAGGACCGTCAAAGCCATGTTGTCCTTGCCGAATCCCAAGTCCAGAAGCTTCAAGTTGGTGACTCCATCGTTAGCCTGGAAGCCAATCTTGGCGATGAGATGAACAATAATGATGGTCTGGACGTTCTTGAGCTTCAGAATACCCCACATTATGCGGTAGACATCCCAGACACCATCCTCGTTCTGCGACTTGTCCTCCTTCTTCAAGAGACCGAGTCCAATGGTAACAATGATGTAGGACCAGCCCCAGAACCTGAGGTATCCACCGAGTGAAAGAAGGCCTTCATCAGAAGGAACGGTTCGGAACCACTTGTTGGCGAAATCAGCGGCGTTAAAGGCGAGGAAAACGGTGTAAGACATGAAGTGGCCAGCGGTAAGACCAACGGTTTGCGCAGTCGAAGCGTACGATACGTTTCCAGGAGTCAACAGTGTCAGAGCCCAGCCGTCCACAGCGATATCCTGGGTGGCGCACATAAGGACTAGGAAAAACCACCAGAGCATAAAGGAGAAAGCTGTCATGCCGCCAGGTTTGCCGGCCGTATTCATCATGTCTTCAACGTGTGATCCCAGCCATACCATACTGAAACCAGAGAGAAACTGAATTGGGACGATCCATGTCTTTCTTCGACCAATCTTGGGACTCCAGACGGCGTCCACGAAAGGACTCCAGAGGAGTTTTAGAGAGTAAGGATACGAAGCCAAGCTAAAGACACCAATCTCGCTGTACGACATATGGTTCTTGAGCAAGAATGGCACTGAACCAGTCGCTAGACCCATGGGAATACCCTGCAAGAAGTATAAAAGTACCAAGAGAAGGAAACTTCTTTGGTCTTGTCGAGGAAGCTCGAAGAAACCATGCTCGTTAAGAGAGGGCGTCTTTGGGATAGGCTCGTCGAGAGAAAAGGATTCGCTGTTGATGAAGTTTGCAGCCACATTCTCGTTTTCTGGATTGGCGGCCTTGCGGCGCATCTCTACTCCGCTGCTCATTTTGCCGTTGCCGTTGATGTGACCGTTACCATTCGCATCCTCTGTATCTTCAGTCTTGATCGTCAGGGGCGGCCGGCCGGAGTTTTTCTGGGATCGTCGAGCTCTGGCGGTCATAGGTGCCGAAGGGAAGAAGATCGAAGTTACGGCGCACGTAAAGAAAGTGGTGGTGTAGATTGTAAAGGGGGGGTTGAACAAATGCGACAAGGAGGCGTCGAAAGCGTCAAAGTCAGATGCGGGTGGAATACAAGTTCGATGGATCTGTCTCGTTTGGGTGACGTATTTTATGGAGAAAACCAAAGACAGGAGATGGAGGTTGTTTGAAGCGAAGAGATTGCAGTTGAAATAAAAGTAACAGTAAATACAACCAGAGTGAGAGTGAGAGTGAGAGTAAGAATGTATGTAGTTGAAGGAAGGTAGAGGAAGGAAAGTTGTCTAGAAGTACCAGGATGGCTTAAGCGGGCCTCAGATTCAGAAGAGAAGGTCACTGTAGACGTTTCGGATACGGGTTGGCGTAGGTGGAAAAAGAGGACCTTGCAGGCTCCCGCTACCGTGGCCTCTTATTAACGGGGAATTTGATTGGGTTGTTTTCTATCTGGGGATGGATCTAGAATCTTGAATGGGAATAGCGATAATAGAACTTAGCTGGCCTTTTGAGGACAGTTCTTTTTGGTGGCGACAGGATACAAGATCTACTAGGTAGGATTTTCTCAGTTTGACGTAAACTGAATAGAATATTTTTAAACAAAAAAAGACCATAATGAAAACCTAAAGCGCAAATGCACTCATAATATCGTCTTAGTCAAGGCACAATTTATTTCACAACCCGCAGAGAGAACCGAGTAACCTACTGTAGATCTGCTCAACCCCGAAAGCCAAGTACTTTCCGAACTCAGGTTTTCCCAATTAGGAAGCGCGTCAGGGGTCAGTCGCTGTTGATGTTCCCGGGGGCCTGAAGAGTCTCGTAGCCAATAAGAACTTCATGTGTCTGTCACTGAATGGTTGAGACAAATCGAGGGACCAAGACATCGAGCATGATTACAAAGAACAAAATAGATCCATCATGTCTACCTTGCGCCATATCGAATAACATTGAAACATTCCAGCTTATTAGAAATCATTTCCATGTGATCAAGCCAAATTGACCTAACTACGGGTCATCCAAGTCAGAAGCTAATGGGACTGGGTAAGCTAGAGGTCTTATCTTATCAGCGTCCCTGTCATAGCTTCCGCCAATTACGACCGCCAACCATTGTTTGTAAACAGACTAAAACACCACCACCAACATCATCAACAACCTGCATCGCCCACCATATATAGTGTCATCATGTCGTCTGAAGTAGCTGCTCCAACAGAGAGCGAACTTATCGATCAGGAAATTGCGAACCTGAAAGAACAAGGTTAGTCGTCACATTCAACGGCGCATTCAAAACATAACCTGACGCATAAGATAAACAGCCGCCGCATTACGCAAGTCGCTAAAGATCGAGACGTCCACTATCCTATCTGCGCCCTCAACGCAAGCTCTCCTAAAGTCGAATAAGGGCTTCTCATCCCGAAGGTCACCCGCCCATGCCAAAATTCTCAGCCAGTCCCAAAAGCAAAAGGCCCATACACAACAAAACCTTTACCGCTCATGTAGCTCTGTTACAGCGTTCAAGGTCCACGATCCTGATCCCAATGCAGTCGATGACGGCCATGTTTTGGGCCTGCGATTCGAGATGATGTCCAAGAGCCAGTTCTTGCAACCATACTACGTTTTCCTCAACCGACCGTATTACAACTCGAAGTACATGCGCATACACAGAAATACACTCCCTCCTGCGATCCCCATCTCTGGCTTGGCGGCGCGTCATCTCCCTGCTCCACAACCCGAGAGTGGCAGTCCACCACAACAGGATCTAGATCGATTTGTTAGGGCGCTGCGACGAGAGGTCGTGCGATACCATAACCGACTAGGTGTTTCCGCCGACTTGAGACGAAGCCTGGGCTTGCACGACAGAATCGACGACACCATATTGCCCGATGACATTGTCGAGGTCGGAATAGCGGATATTGAGGCCAAGCAGATTAGGTTCTCTTGGGCTGATGACCGAAGCGGCAGAGTTGTTATGGACAATGACGGCAAGGTTGTCAAGCTTATGATGTTTGGCAGAGAGGGCCGTGATTGGGAGACGACCAAGGAGTTGTATGGAAAGTACGAGCGTATCGAGGATGTGGCCAAGACGCTCCAGGAGTATGTCAACGGTTGAAGTTGATGATCAGCAATCACGATGAATTATGACGAGCGAACGGGATATACGACACGCGGTATACGAATTACCCCGAGCCCTGGAATACAAAGGAAGGACCCAGTCCTGGTACATTCTCGAAGCTGGATATAAAATGGTATCCCAAGGCAGGATTGGCATACTTGACCGACTCAGGCTGCTTCGACATTAGGATGAATATCAGCACACGCACGCCTTCGATACCGCTACTCTACCAATAGTCACAGACACCGTACTTCAGGAAAAAGACTGTGTGTGTCTGAGCTGCCCAGGTGGATGGAGTGGCAGTAGTAAGAATTACCTTCCAACTCCGGTCTTTCTCGTTGTGCCTCAGGAGTGGTAGGTGCTCTCGGACACGACAATCCAAGGGTGTTGATAGTGCCTGAGCGGTGTCTGCAAAGTTATCGGGATTACAATAGTAGATGGGCTGTTCAATTGTCGGTGTATGGGAGGATGCGGTCACTGGCGCTAGCTGAAACAACAAACCTCAAAATGGCACGATTCTTAGAGGCTTATCAGCGGCAGTGACCTGTCTGGTTATTTCAGTCTGTTCCGTATCCGAATAAGAGGGTGTTTGGATTTAGGTTATTCGGTTGCATGGGTTACAAGCAACTTTGTGACATGGCACATTGTCAAATCGACGACACATCAGCTCACCATAGTCAAGGCCTGTTACCAATTGACCTTATTGTACCGTGCCTTGATTTATCCTAGGTGGGTACTCCGATTCTTAGGTCGTGATACATACATGTTGTATACAATATTGTATCATGAAGTCTAACGCGGGGGACTTGTCCCATGTTCAGTATCCATAGACGGGATGTGAGATGCCGTCGCAGGCCGCACTTATCACGTTGCCTCGAACGGCAGCGCAAAGTAGCTCATACAGAAATGCCAGTATAGTGTCCCTCATGGCAGACTCCTGCATATATCTTCTGTGATGAACCCTAGTCCCTCACAATGTGTTCCATTCTGACAATTATCAGCTTGTAGACCTCACTCTAGACAGATACCTTACCTCAATATCTTCCATAAGTCTCACGAGTTCATTCTCTCTCGGATGTTGCATGATCCAAGCCCTCAACAACCTCACCAGTCTAAAGGCTTCTTCGCCACTGGCGCAGCCCCCGACCCAAGCGTATCATCCATAACACTCTCCAACCTCGCCCCCGTCTCATCATCCAAAACACTCCTATCAATCTTCCACAGCTTAACCTGCTCTTCGATAATACCCGTCCACTTCTTGATCAGCGGATGCGCATCCGCCACGTCCACAAAGACGACTTCCTCTGCCCCCGCGGCAGACTTGACTTCGTACTTCCAGTTACCGTCTTCCGCCCAGTATTCAGGCTTGAAGATACCCTGTGTGCTGAGTTCCTCGCGCGCTTGTTTCGTGAGTTCCATGACTTGAGAAGAGTCTGCGTCTTTGAGGGTTTGGACCGCTTCGGCGATACCTTCTAGTAGACCTAGCAGTTGTCCTGCTCTAAGTCCCACACTTGCGCCAAGACTAAATCCCTCGTCGAAACCGGCTTGGAGACTGCTCTCCTTTGAAACAGTGATGCCCTCGCGATATCCCGCTGTTGTGTGTTCTGTCTGCAGTCGACGGATATCAGAAGGATGAGTTACGCCTGACTCCTCATCGTGACGATGCTCTGTAGGCGACGAGGGACCCGAGCCCCACACGTCATCTAGCGCACCGTTTGTATCTTCGTGGTCAATATGAGGTTCATCCTGAAGACGAGCGGTATATGGTTCATCAGTCATTTGTTCGACGGGTTGGAAATGCATAGTTGATGTTGAGATGAGATGGGATGAAGCTTTAGGGTACGTGAAATGGTTTCAATGTTTGACGTTTCGTGAGTGGGGCTCTTTCTTTTTTGGTGGCGCTAGAAATCCTTGCATGTGCATGCAGAATCTCAGCTTGAAGCGTTCCGGATTTAATATCCATGTAACATGTCAACTTTGCATGCAGTTTGTATTAACATTATTTCCATGTAATAAGCTTTTCCTTTTAAATGCCAAGTAATATTTCCTTCCCCGTTACAACGCCCATCCAGACTCGGACAAGCCTGGTAATCATAACTCATAATGCCTGGTATTACTCTTGACTAACACATCTAGAATCATATAACGTTAACTATCCTGACTAAATAATCAAGTCTCCTCAAAATCAACTTTGTCGTGTCAAGATGCAACCGCCTGCTCCCCGTTATGTGCAGGTATCTCTTCCTCTGTATTTAACGGTTGTAACATGTGATACTTCTCACGCAAATATTCTTTTTGGTTCTCTCTCATCAACCCCAATTCGAGCAGAAAATTGACAACATATAGGAAATCTTTGACATGTGAACGAAGTCCGTCCTCTGCGTTATGCCTGGCAGGTAGAGCGAGGACATCGGCGATTGTGCTGGCAATCTCAAAGAGCTTTTGTATGATGCCGCTGCCTTGCGTCGCTATACTCACAATACTATCCAGCCTGCCAACAAGGCTGCGAAGTTGTATTGATAGACGTGATGCTGGGAACTGTAGTGACAATCCTTCATGTGTTGTGTCTGAAGACCCTGAGTGGAGAAGACCCTGCGACAGAGCCAGCTGCCAGAGTAATGTTCGCAACCAAAGTCTAGTGATGAAGAGATCGGCACGTTGTAGTTCTGTGAAGCCAGCGTGTCCAGCAGTGCTCATCCTTGCCTCAGCCGCTGCGGCGTTCATCTCAGCTTGATCAAGCTGCACTTGCTTGTTTTCGATCCACTGCACCGTTAGCCCACCAATTGCACCCCTTTGCGATTGCCAACATGCGAGGAACGTCTCGTCCAGAATCAGAAAGAGTTCTATTAAGCAGTTAAACCCAACTCTGATGTGCTCCGGGGTGGAAGCGTCTGCAGCTGAGAGGTTTGTATGAAGTGGAGGCATGATGCTAGGATATCCGTCGGCAATGGTGAGAAACCTCTCGTGGATATATGCCTCCCAGTAAACTTGCTGGAACCGAGCCATTGGATATGGTGTCCGTGTAGGATCTGGTAAGGTCCGCTGCTGAACCTCCATGACTTGGATTAGTGATATAGCTTCCCGGATGAAGCTAAAGCTTCGGTCGAGGCGCGTTAAGCCCATTGTTGAGATCTCGAGGTAGATACATGTAACGATACGCTTGATGCTGTGAGGCAGCCCCTCGTCTACACGTCCTGGGCCATGACTACTGATGCCGGCACGATGATGTGCTTCGAGACTGTGATATACCAGGTTGCTTATTTGCGCTGCTACGCTACCGTGTGTGTTGTCTGACGTCTGTGACAAAAAGGTGGTGACGGCTGCATATGCGTATACCAGAGCTGCGTCCTCAGGATTATGATGCATCATGGATATTGATGCAAGGATGTCCTCAGGGGTAATTGCAGGACTGAAAGGGTAAACGACCTTTTCAAACTCGGGCAGCAGCGAGTGAAAGAAGCCATTGGTAAAGGCTTCAGAGTTTGGGGAGAAGGGCCCTGATGCTGAACCAGGGCTACTCCCTGGCGGCCACTCGCTAGCTGCATGAGGCGTTGATTGGACTGCCGAAGGAGACACAGAAGCACTTGGCGAAAGAGCCGCCTGCTGTTGCATTGCGGTGCCTTCTCTAGCCTGAGCTACAAGACGCCCTCGCTTGGGGTTCTGACGTTTCCTTGGGGCCGTGGACCTGATGCACTGGACATCGAACTGACGGCAGGGCGAGCAAGGGTTTCCATCATCGCACTTGACCTTGCGCACTCGACAGCCATGACAAGCAGGCATTGCAGCAAGCAAGAAATATTATAGCAGTGCTGTAGGCGACACAACTTAAGATAGGCACTTAGAGCCGTAGAGTGGAGGTCAATATGAAAGCTGAGCTGATTCGAATCGAGATGAAGCGCGTCTGGCTGGCTCCAGCCCAAGATGGGGTTGGGGTCAGGTCAGAGCGCTTAGACGCATATGGAAGGCAGACATTATAGGTCACGTGAAGAGCAAATGCAGTAATGGTCATAGATATCAGTTAATGGAATAAGTAGGTAATTGTGTGGCTTGAAAGTATTGGAGAAAGTAGGCAGAAAAGGTTATTGAAGCAATTATATACTTGACCAATACAAGATACCTACTCACGGATAAGTAAGACACAGATAGCAAGTAGTCTACTAGATTGATAGGACGTGGGTGTGGTGGAGTTGTATTATGGCCAGGTATCCGTACTACGTCAAATAGTAGTTTTGGCCTGGCATGGGCTGTAGTTTGAGTCTTTGTTGACTCGCGTTTAGCTTAGTACGTAGCTGCCAGGCACAGGCACAGGCACCAGGTACATTTCCTCCTGATAAACAGTACCGTATCTCTACTACACTACTACGTACGGCATGATTCAAACTCAATTTTTAATCGATAGAAACATTGCGAGTCATTGATACGAGTGCATAAACCCTCAGGTATGATCGACCATTGGCTTATATGTAGCCTCATGCAACATTGCTTTTTTTTTTTTTTGCGCTGCAGTTTGTAAATCTACATAGTGACTACGGGGTATTTTAGATGCAGAGTTCATGGATCAGCTTTGACTTGGACCCTGGAATTGCATGAATAGTCGCCAGATAATGACATTCTATATGTCACTTTGCGACATTGGGGCGTTGATTACTCTTGTCTCTTGTCTCTGGTGAAACAGGCCTGCTTATCTTTGGCCATCCATGGCAAACATAACCTCGGTTGCCTCATGTAGATCAGGGCAATATTACTCAATCTCTCATCGGAGTGAGCGGTCATATTCTAGAAGAGATCTCACAAATTGAGGCTGCCAAAAATATCCCTTGCAGGTTTACAGACCGACAGATGTCCTTTGCTTGTACCGAAACAGAGTCCTAGCCATAGCTATTATGCCGAGGCTATTATGTCGGTAAACAGTATCCTGATATTGAAACATCATCATCCATTTTATCCACCGCATTGTAAAAGCGTTTCGCTTCATACCCTATAGCCATTATGACTAGGCGAAACTCCTATTTATGCTTCTTCGGCTCACGTACCCTTGGAAGCAATGCCGTCTTACAAGGTTGACTCGTTGGGAAATCTTCTGGAACTTCTTCCCACCGCCTGGAAAATCACCGTGCTTCATGGGCCCCCATGCCAGTCCGTGTTGTTCCAAAGGCGGATCTTCCATTAACATGACATCTCGGCCGGTATATGTAGCGGTCTGGGGGGTGTTTGGCCGTTTAGGATCGCAAGCTACTCCATCACGGGCTTTGAAACCCTACACAGAGCGCAAAATTCAAGCCCAGGCCCCAGCCTTGCTTATGCCATGCTGTCACCGGTTTGATGGCGCTTACAGGTGGATGAGTTTTGATCCTGAAACCCTACCCAGCTAAGGAATCCTCCCCCCAGCAGCCAATGTAGAGCTAGCCTAGCTCCTAGCAGAGTAGTATCCGTACAGCTACGATTAGAGCGTCGGCACCGGAGCCACGGTTCTGACGCTGCCGCCGTCCGGGGGTGTTAGAGTGACTTGCGACGTACGGGGAATATGACCCTTGCAGGCCGGACAACACTTGCTTCCAGGTTCCGTTTCCCGTTGCCAGTTGGTGTGCTTTTTTGTTTTTGGGTTGGGCGAAGGGAAAAAAAAAAAACTACTCAAGCCCGCCGAGCTAGACAACAAAGAACAGCCAGCGTGTGTTGTGTGTAGTGAAGTGTACAGTACAAAAGGACTGGGCTGGATAATGGATGGCACTTATACATGCAGCATCGATTAATAAGACTTTCATCTTATGACTCTCACACACCCTCTTTTCCCCAACATTCTGGTCTTGCCCTCCCTCCCTC
>JABCQV010000184.1:0-45204 GCA_013186375.1 Fusarium aywerte | reverse complement strand
TATAAATACTTCTATCTCTTTCATTTTCTCTCTATTAACTTAAACATTTAATATATAAGATACGTATAACTATATTTCTAATACATCCTTGATAAGATTCTTAGTAGGCTCGAAATCCTTGATATAAGGCTTGGTTACATCCATACTCTATATCGTTTTCGGCGGCTTTTCGTTGTTGCTGAGCAGGCTGTTTAAGGCTGGGAGCGCTGCGTCGATGACAGGGCCTCCCTCGAGTTAGAAATCATAGATGACGGCTCATTCAGGTCAGGTCAGGCTATATACGTACCAATGACAGGAATAGCATCGGCAACGATTGGAGCCACTGTCTTCAAAATGCTGCCAACCGGGCCTGATGTTATCTGAGCCATCAAGTTAGTTGAATCAAACAGGGAGGCAGCTGGTGTACGCTTACAAAATCAAAGAAACCCATCTTCTTCTCGAGAGGTGTCAAAAACGGTGTACGTGGGGAGCTGAGTGGAAAGACCTGATATACTGGCTGCTTCAATGTTACTCTGGCTCATGATTTCGTGGGATTCATGATCCGTTATATATATTTATTCTTGCCTTTTGTGGGTAATTACAGATGGCAGGAGTTGCAGACTTTTGCACAATGTGACCGAGGGCTGTACTGTATAATGGCGGCGGTCTAGAGCAGTGACATAGAATCCCTTGCTGGAATTATTGCCAATAATGCTGCATGGTCCAAAATAAAAATGATACATACTCCCCAACAACCAACTGTAAACCCAACCTCGGCTCCCTTTATATTATAGCGGGGTATTAATGCGGACTTGAACTCTTCCTGAAGAAGTTTGGTGTTTTAGCTCATCTGCTTGGGGCCACTAATTGCATGTAACTTAATCTATCGTCACAGCAGAAACTAGCTAGTGGTAGATAACGTGCAGTAAGAGCTTGGCTCCAGATAAGGAGTTGCATGGCGGTGGACTGATTACTTACTTCACTCTTTGACACAAGAAAATATAACATCTAATGAGTACTGCTCTATCGGGCGCATAGATGGCAAGATGAAGCTGTAAAGGAATAGTGAATGTAGCATCTGCCGTGGGCATCCAACCCACCATGATGTTCGATTGCCACGACAGAGGTCTGAGAAACCTCTTGAGTGAAAGATTTGCACCCCCGTTGTGGTCTGGATGCAGCTACTTGGAAGTTCTGCGTGGAGTGTAATCAAGACGTTGCGTGGTTCAGTTGATCTCTTTCAAGCCGAGAGATGCATCTTCTTCTTTCAAAACAGGCAGGAGTGGTGCCGGGGTTATGAATTAGCCCAATCCGGACTCAAACAGGCAGATATCATCCCTGCTTAACTCAACTAATGCCACATCCGAAGTGATATCTGTAACCATACGACCACCCATACTAAAATGTGACGAGGACTAATATATCGTAAGTCTAACCGCTGAACAGTTCAATAGTCTGTCCGGGCTTGCGGAAAACATCAAGCGAACCTATCCAGTGGCGGCACGACAGAAACTATTAAAGGCCAATACTGTAAGCAGAAGTCCCATTACCCACTAGCGCCAAAGACCAGGGACGGGCCGTTCAAATGTGACAACAGACCCTAAGATAACGGCTCCATCTGGGATGCCGATGGTGAAAATAGGGAGCGGAAGAGGCGTGACTTGAGTGACCCCGCACATTTTGTTCATTTCGTATCCTTGCGATATTTACTAAGACAATACAGAAATAACGCTATTGGCTACAAGAAGATATAATATTCTGGCTTACAGATGTGAAACAATATGGAAGAGGAGAGCATGTAGGAGGCCGGCCGTACGCAGCGTGTCTGCTTCTGATTGAGTCTGTTCCATCCCTCTACTATGTCTCGCTACGCCATTCTGCCTCCTCCGACACCATTTTCAATTTTTTAAGAAGAGACAGAATAAAAGTGCATTTCTGCCAGCAGTCTGAGGTTTGAATAACGCGATTCGTTGCTTCGGCATCGGTGTTGGTCGCCAACTGCAATCCTTCGCAACAAACAACACAGAACCCCGGCATCTAAAGTTGCACTAATATGGTGTAAAGATTGCTAGAGGCATAGACACGTAACTCGGTTTACTGTCGCTAGTCGGAACGAGCAATCAGTTCTGTAGACACGTCACTTGACATATGCCTTTTTGCGATTGGAGTGGGGGATTGTCCTACGGAAATTGCTAAACGTGTAGCCAGGCACCAATTGGAAATTCAAGTTAGCCCCCTGTTAAAATCGAGCTTACCCCAATGCAAGTCTATTTTTCACAATTCAAGTGTAACCCTTGTCAAAAATTAATCCTACCCCCTGTAAGGCGGGGTAAATTAAATCAATTGTACTAGGCTCGGAGGAATAGGTCCGAATCTCTTGATCAGTAAGCCAATTAGAGAAGGGCCTGAAAGAGGGCCAATCAGGCTAGAAGCTACACATAGATATTATAATCATCAATATATACGCTTCTTTCGACAAGAGTTTTGGGAAACTAATTCCCACTTGGCAGATAACCGAGATCAACCTCGTTGATTCCCAAGCTATCAAAACCATTCCAGCCACCCTACAATTCCCACTAAACTACACTAAAAAATCAAGCCGCGATGGGGATGCCGTATTCAAAGCAAATCAACGAGGCCCTCGACCAAGTCACTCCTCTTGTAGCCGCTGCACTCGAAGTCCTCCAAACAACGAAAAACTTTGCAATTCTCCTTGCTGTTGTGCAAGTTTTCGTCGCTATCGTCCTGACTTTAACTCTCTTGGCAATACTTGCACTGATATACTCCATCAATCCGGACTTAGAAACCGAGAGAAAAGTACTTGTCACGCCGTGTATGCAATGGCTGGCGAAATTGATATCCGAATATGGCGCTTTGGCTGGCTGGGTGGGTGTTGAGGGTGCTTGTTGTTCTCTGCACTGGTGGTTTGGGACTTTTTGTCTGGTACAATTCGAACCCTCCTTTTCCTGTTGCAGCCTCACCAGTACCTAAAGATAGTGAGCCAGCGGAATATGGCGATTACAATGAATGGGTCAGAGTTGAAGCCGATGGGCCCTATTCCTGTATTCTCTTTGCAGTCTACCCAACCAATATTCACGGAGCTCATCGCTTGCAGGGATTGTTTTCCTCCCCTATTAAAAGTTATAGAATTATTAAAGCTAAATAGAATCGACTTGTAAAAATGAGTCTATACCTCTTGATTAATATTATCTATTTTTCTTCTGTTCTTATACTTTATATTTACTATCTTCTCCTTATTAGTATTTAGAGACTTTCCTAACTCCAATAAAAGGCAGACTAATATAGCATTAGGCAATAAAAAGAGATAGTATATAGTTATTTATTATTATATTCTAGAAGGTCTATAAAAGCAGCTAGCAATAAGGACCTTAGGGGAGGGGTTAATTGACTGACTTTTTAGCTTCTTAATGGATTGACTGACTGGTATTTAAGACGATTATATAATGCAATGCATTAGGGCATTGAATAGTAGAGGAAGATAACAATATATAGAAGGTAAAAACTATAGTATAGGAATACTAACACTAAATAATAGATCTACTGGAGTTTAATATGAAGCAGGGGGAGGTTTACTTGCGGATTTAGGGGTGGGAAGGATTATATATTACACTTATATCTAGGAAATACTCCCGGAGTTAGTTCTGGGTTGTTTATTTAAGGGTATTTCTTTATCTTGTTGAGGGTTTTGAATGTATACGAAAGTTACGCTCTGACACTGCCCATGATTTGTGCTTTGGAGTTTTAAGAAGCTAATAGCACCCCTTTAGCCACACGATATCGTGGGTTGCAAAACTTAATCAGCCGGGTCCATGTTATTTGCCTTGTACAGCAGAAGCTGTTGTAGTGCAATGCCCGAGTCCAGGTTTGCCCAGGCTCCCCTACGTCTTAGAATCGCCAACGCCCAGTAGCAAAGGCTCACTTATGTCGAAAATAGCTATTATTAACTCTGGGTTGGCAGGCTTTTATAGCATCTTTATACCTTCCTTTAACGCCCGGGCTGCCGCATTCTAGTATTCATTGCAATTGCCTAAAATTCCATTAAGGTTTACATTCTGTTATAGTTATCCACACTATAGCTAACGTTGCCCAAAGGAAATCCCATCACAGTCGTAATGTCTGCTGCGTTTTGAGTTTTGCGCCGGCACTCTTGTCCTGTGTCACAAATTTAGATCGAGGGCACGCTGAACTTGCGTTGTGTCGAAGCCTTGGCACATTTGAGTTATTACTAGTGCATACCTATGCTAAGTGAGGTTATCTATGATCGCCGGCTAACTAGCACTATAGGATTTGCGGGGGATATTGTTATGTTGTATATCGGTCACTGCGATTGTGAACAAACTGCCAAGCCCGGTGAAGGGATCCTGGTCGGAATGCTGGGGAGGCGACATTGATAGGTTGTAATCAAGCTCAGTTTGAGGGAAGACGAAATTGAGAGGCGCACACCAGTCAAGAATACCTGAACAACTGCGGATTGACAGGATACGACACTTAGTCCGCCTTGTCACAAGGACGGGTCACCGGTAGGTCCATGGAGGTACTGATCTGGAAGACTAACAGGAAAAGAAAGGCCTGTGTCGTTTCTTGGAGACGAAAGAATAGATGTTGTTCCCTTGATGGTTAGGGAGATCAGCGATGACATGGGAAATCTTCCCACAACTATTAACAAATCTTTCAGGGATTGAGGTATCAATATTTTCATTTATGGATCTATTAACCCTAGATCTCATTCTACTTGTCCGTTTGGAATCCACCTCTCAAGTCCAAACACGGCTTTATTTATAGGCACCAGAAATCTTCTTCTCCGCATTAGTAGCTTCTCATTTTTGCTGTTTCCCATTGGCTGTACCTCACGAAGGATGAGGCTGTCTCTCTATTCCTCTTATCCGTACCGTCGATGTCTTCCAGCGCGCGCGTCGCCCAGCTAACGATCAAAGAATTAGACGTTGTGGGTATAACAGTCGGTCGAGTTGTTGGACGCAAGGTTTCGGGGAATGCATGCGACTATGAAGCAGGACGATATGGCGGAACTATCTGTTGATCTATCGTGACACAAGGAGTTGGGTCAATTGCGAGTTGTTGTATAGGATGAATTCCGGAATCATTGCTTGCGGCAGAGAATTGGCTACGAGTAACGTTTTCTGTATCCGCCGCTGACAGAAAAGTAACCAACACATTTAGCATCCGTGCAAGACTTGCACTGGTATCCCAAGTCACCTGTAAATCGCCGTCTTCAAATCGGTGGTCGAGACCCAGGTTCGTAAATAGTCGGTGAAATAACCGGACTGTTGACCCGTGCGGACCTTATTCTATGCTTAATGTCAGTATAGGGAGACCGGCCCTGAAGAAATGTAATATGGAGCATATGAGAGCGTAAAGAAAGTCGATGATTTCATGACCGTTGGATTTGAAGCCTTCACATATCAGTTGAGCGGTTGAGGGACGAGATGAATATCACACTACGATGCAGTGCGGATGTTTCCGTAAAGGTAGATATGCGCCTCTAAATCTTGCCGTCTCTCAGGGACTTGATACTTTCCTCGTGAGGTGCATTATGCTTGGTGGTGGTGTTGTGTCCCTCTGAGAGAGAATGCTGCGTAGGCAGAACGCGCGCTTTGGCATGTTGTGTTTCCTGCTGTGGACGTCCTATCAGGGGGCAGTCGACAAGCCACTTGTCCTGGAATATGCGACCCTCAGAGATGGGCGATGCAAAGGTACCCAAAGGGGCCTGAACCGAGCGCTTTGTAAGTGTGAGGCAACCATTCTGGTCGAAGCGGTGGTGATGGTAGACAGAGTCAAGCAACTACGGAGCGGCAATAAAAGACAAATTATACGAAGGAAGAGTAAAAAGGTACTGTTATCCTCTCGGTACTGGTAAGCGCAAGACAAAGTGGGAGGGGCGTCGAGACATGCGAAGTGTGACGTCGAAGGAAGGAAAGGAAAGGAGACGGGGATGCAAGAAAGGAGGAGCGACTGTTCGTGTAATATATCCCAGCTCGTGTCGTACTAAATCCATTCTATCGCGTATTTATCTTATCTCGAGACGTGAATGTCATTTCCTTTCCTTCAATATTAATATTTATCCTCCGATGGTTCTCTGGCCCTCCAAGTCCCTTTCTCGACTCCGATAATAGCTATATCCTGACACTTTTCCATGGCCAAACTCCTGTTGTACTACTACCACATTGGCAATATGTAATATGATAAGAAAAAAGGCATGAGATATGAATGCAGTATAATTGAATGCACCGTACTTGGGCATTCTTGGTGTTAGTCGACAACATGATTTACTTTCTCGTATTGCCTTTACTTTTTCCAAACACTTCATGAGATCTGTGCAACTTGGTATGCTATGATTCGCTCTTTTCGCGTGACAAGAGGGAAGAGGAACGACAGGGCAGGGTTGGGTAGCCCGATATGCCGTTTGATCAACAATGGCTGTACCGCCCCATGGCAAGCCAATACTCAACCATGCATTTTCCTGCAAAAGTCCCCAACAAGAATGTCGTCAAGTGACAAAGATGCAGTGGCGAACAATGCAAAGTTCTTTCATTTCATGTTTAAAGCTGAATTTCGTTGGCTTACATTATTTCCTACAGTAGCGCTTCCGCCTTGGGAGACTATCACATACATCGATATCTTGTCATAAATGAGCTGGGCATCGCATGACGATTAAACGGAGTCTCTTAACAAAACTTGAATGGAGGCCCAACAATTATCACAATTGTCTACGCGAGAGAGGTCATTGCATCAAGGTCTTAGATTCAACCTGCACACCATCGAGAAGATTAGTAACGCCACTATTTTCGCTCTTATCTGACATTTGCAGGCATGGCTAAGTGTCTCTTCTGAAACTATTAATGCAGGAGGCCGGCCAAGCGGGGTAGCTTGTCAGCTGTCGTCAGTATGAGACCTTTAAGTGTTGGTGCGCATCGCGTCGTCCAACAGTTGGCTAGCAGCCATGCAGAACAGTCATTCGACTGGAACCGGTGAACAAGGTCTGAACTGTCTACATGTGCAGAGGGGGTGAATCATCTCCACATGTATACCTGGTACCCTATGATTGGGTGTCGAGCTGGTTGGTATATGATGAATTGACCAGGCACATTGTCTTAAGACTCAGCATGCCTGAACTTATTAGAAGGATTTGAAAATTGATTTCTATTTTACTCCTTTGCCTTCTATTATCCTCGGTCGTCTCTAAAATCCCTCTATAAGCAGTCGTGAGATGGCGAAAAAGCAATCTAAGGTGCTATTTTGCTGTAAAGTTTGCCTTATCTCTGCGAGCTCCGCAATCCAACTTGGACAGCACTGCTTGGAAACCGGGCACCAATCTGACCAATGCTGTCAGCAATGCGTCAGGTGGTTTTGTAGCCAAAGTGCCTTGAGACAGCATAACCATGATAAGCACCATGAACCCGAGGTTGCCATCGCATCTCACCACCACGCTGAGCCAACAACTAGTCATGCTCCTGCACCATATCGTTTTACGGATCAAAATTATAAGTCTTTTGAACTTCCCGATTTAAATGTTATCCACAGCCGGCTTATTGACGAATGCCATTCCAGTGAGCGACTGAAAAGAGCGGGCTTTATTATGACAAACAACCCGAATACTGGAAACATGACGAATAGAGAGTCGAATTGTCTACACGAAGTGATAGATTCGCCCGAACCAACTTCATTCTCACCAAAAAGAAAAGGCATTGTCCTTGATTGCGAGATGGCAGGTGTTCGGAACGGGGCTAGTGGAGTGGTGTCGATATGTGTTGTGGATCTTTTCTCGGGAGACGTTCTAATCAATTCTCTTGTCAAACCGCGAGAACAGATCATTGACTGGCGAAGCAAAATCCACGGTATCCGACCAGCGACATTATCAATTGCTGTAGCCCAGGGTCAGGCTTTGGACGGGTGGCAAGCAGCTCGTGAGGAGCTTTTCAAGCACGTCAACACAGAAACAGTAATAGCAGGCCAGGCTATCCATCATGATTTGAAGGCTTTGCGGGTATCACACGTGACAGTTTTCGATACTTCGATCCTTACTAGCGACGCAGTATTCGGTGCGAAAGGTCGTTCCAAACACTGCTGGGGCCTTCCGTCGCTCTGCGCTGATCTACTGGGTTTGCGCATCCGTCAATCTAAACTACACGACGCATTGGAGGACGCCATGGCTGCGAGAGAAGTTGCTTTGTGGTGCATCTGTCACCCTGAGAAATTGCAGCAATGGGCGAAAAAAGCCAAATTGGCGAAGAGCAGGCGAAAGAAACCGAAGAAACCGAAGAAAGCAAAACCTCCGATAAACAGATACGTTAATGAAAGGAACGACTATCACAACTACAGCCATCACGATTACGACTATCACAACTACGACAGCGAGGTCCTTCGTTGGGAGGACGTAGTGGATTGGGAGATCTGGCCGAAATCGCCTCCAGATTCAGACTAAAAAACAAAGACGCTATCGTTGCATTTCATGGCTTTCATTGTAGTTCTTTCCGCATTGGCAGTTTCGTGTTAGTGCAAATATTGATGCAATGGCTACAGTAGTGAATATAGAAACATTGTGGTCCTAAGTTGCCCACTAATACTTGCCATATGACTTCTCTCGAATCCGAATTCTTCATGTACAACACCGGCCCCCTCCTGTAAAGTACTCAACATTTAAGTGGCCGAACTTGGTTCATGCTTCAACATGGGGCACCAACAAGAAATTAAAGTTTTGGGTAGTTTTGTAACAATTCTGAGATAGTTTATTATCTATATCTTAACTAGGTGAAAATATGACTCGTCGCAGTGGTGGCCTTTTGCGAATTGATATCTCCACAAGGGATGCAAGGCACTAGTGGGAGCAATGTATAGCTATAGATCTCCTGTCGGTCTACTAGAATTGTCACCCTGACGATGATGTCCTGCGGTAAGCTGGTTCCGGTCAGAACAAACTTCCTATAGTCGGCTGTGTTTATCTTCAGACTCCACTTGGGCCTATTCTCTAAAGGGTCTGGAGGGGTCATCGTGCGCGAGATATGAGACACGTTTGGGCAAGGTCGCTTGCCCTCGGTCTGACGTTGCACTGGCGCTGGGACAACACGCTCTGCATAAGCGGGAGTTAAGAGGGGTTTGGAGGGCATCTATTCCTGGGCCGGGAACTGGGGTACTGAGAAGCGAAATTCAAGGCCGCGTGGAAGTGCTTTCTGGCTACCGGCGACTTCTGATACATCTTGAATTTTCAATGCGTATATGGGTTCATTCAATTCTAGAGCAAACATAGTCAACGTTGGCTCGGGCTCTCTGAATAGTTTGTGGTTATCTTTCAGGTTCAGTTTGTCGTCGAGGTAGTCCCAAATTCTTTTTGCATAAGCTTCGACCGTCAACACTCGTGTATCCCAGTCCAATATTTCTCTCGTCTTTGAGTTAACCGTTTCAAGTGTCTTCCCAGGTGTCCACTGGGGTGTTGCGTCGCAGGCAGATCTTCTTTGGTAATTCGGTTGGCGGCTATAAGTGTCATCCCATGCGATGGCATAGTGAATCTTACAGCCTGTAGCATAAACACTGCATTTGTTCCTAGGTTTGTTAATGACGGGAAGACCGTCCTGGCTATAGTATGAGGTTAACGACGACTTCTGTTAAACAGAAGCTATCCTGTACACACGAGAAAGGCACAGGCTTATGCAGGATCATTTGACCAAACGAACCTCAAACTGGAAGAGACCAAGTCACGTGAAAGGATAAATCTCAAATAAACGAAAGTAATAAATTGCCGTTTTAATTGAAAAGCTAAATATTTATATAACAAGCACGAATCTCCTCCTTCCATGCGTCAAAGGTAATAAGTCTGTCTCCCACTTTCACAGAATCTCTAGCTACTGCGTCAACCTCTTCGACATTTCTCTTGGTCAACCAATAATGCTCATGATCCTTATTGCAGATGTTGTTGCTCAGAGTACCCTCTTGGAGCTTCTTATAACATGCATCGTCAAACTGTACCCGGCCGCTGTCACTCAAACACGTCCAAATCTCACTTGCAAAATCCCAGTGAGTATTGCAACCGTCACACCAAAGAATATCCCCACAAGGCTGCTCTGGCTCAGACTCAAAAGTGCACTGAAAAATCTCCCCGTTGGCCTCCGCAAGCTCCTTCTGCCGTATCTCTTCCCGATACTTGATCATGTCGGCCTCGTACTCTTCCCGAGCTACGTAGACGTCGGATCGTCGCTTGACATCCAGACAGGCTGTGATATTAACATGATCCCGCATCACGGAGAAGACTTGATTGAGTTGCCAAAGCGACCAACTGTCATTCCCCGTGCTATCATCAGAAAGCATCTCCAGCGCCTCTGTGACTTGCGGCTTCAAAATCAGCTTGGCTTTGGTTACGTCTCCGCGGTATCGGAAATATTGAGCAAAGCCAAGAGTAGAGTCGTAGTCATGAGTGCCGAAAGTTTTGAAATCCTCATACTGAGCCTCGATCTTATTAAATAGTTCTTGCGCCGGTACTGAGTTGATGTCTTTAGCCATCGCGAGCTCCAACCATGCTGGAACTGTGTACTTGACAACCTGGTCGATGGCCGACCCTCGCGTATCATCGCTGGCCTCTTTCAAGAAACTACCCCAGACGGCCATTCCGGCTTCTTCGTGACCAGGTATTTGGAACAGGGTTTTGCCTTTCCGAAACCGGAGATCATTTTTGAGTATTTCAAGATCCGGCGTAGAAGCAGCCTTTATAGTGGCTCGATCAAACGTCTCATCCAAGAGATCAAATCTCTCCGTCACGCGGATCATGTTAACAAACAGGGTGTGGAAGGTGTCACTGAACAGTCTGAAGAGAACGAAGTCACCCGCTGTGTTGGGGCCGTCGTCGGGTTCGTCGAGAAGGCGTTCAAAGAAGCTGACCATGAGATCGCAGCGATTGGCCTCTGCATACCTTTCTAAGACTTTCTCAAAGCCGCAGAACAGGTCTATTGACCGGTCCAGGTCGAAGATTCTGAGATAGGTCGTACTCGCCTGATCTTGCTTTTCACCATCTGCCCAGTACTTATCTCCAAGCTCGTAAATAATCCGGGCCAAGATTCCCTTGTGCCCATGATCCTTTTGCCACTCGATGTCGTCAATGAGCTTGTCAAAAGCCTTTTGAAGGCTTTTAAGGGATTCTTCTTCAGAGTCGGAGACACGCGAGAGTGCGTAGGCAGCAACCCAGCTTTCAGGGTCCATCTCCAATGCCCTCTGAGCTCTGCCTTGAACTAGAGATTTTGGAAGGTTCTTGCCCATAATATATGAAAGAAGTAGTGCTGCTTGAGCCTCCCATCTGGAGTCCTTTCGAGAGATCTTGAGTCTTTCGCATGCCCAGCCCTCTACCACTTGGACATCCTCCAGGGTTGGGGTATAGATTGGGTCGATGTCTGAACTATTGTCGTTCTTATCATTTTTCTGAACAGTGTCAACTGACCCAGGCTTATCGACTTTCTCCTCTCCAGCTGAATCTTTCTCAACTGCAACTCGACTCTGCAAAGCCTTAGCTTAATCTCCAAACGTAATAGTACACAAGTTTTACATACCTTTCTCAGCAATGCGCTAAGTAGAATGTAGGCTCGAATTGTCACACGTCTGCTCGTGTCTCTCACGAAAAGATCCTCAGCGGCTCTCGTTGCAGCAGAGCCTAGGAGAGATAGTTGAAGATTGCCTCCAGTCCCAAAAGCCTTCACCAACTCATTATCCTTGACAAGCTCGGTAACAGCTGAGTCTTTCAGCCACTTCGAGATAGAGTCCACTCCAGTGTCCGACATTATCCAGGTCTCCCAAGTGTGGGGAAGTCCATCCCCAAAGAAGGCCACGTCGTCAGCATCCTCCCGAGGTAAGTGGAACCCGAAAAGAAAGTCCAGAGCATGTGCTTCAGAAAACAGCTTGATGAGGGCAATACCTACCTCGCATTTGATGGATCGGTCTGTCAATGACAAATCAGCATCGTACAAGTGACGATGGAGGTTTGTAGAGGCGTAGTAAAGAAGGCGCTCTGTCTTGTAGGTGCGTTCAGTGGTAAGGCAGGCTATGCAGCGTAGGAGCATTGTGGCCTCTGCGTTATCGGGATCCTTCCAAATGTAGCTCCTCTTGCGAGTCATCTTGCATTCGAAGAACTTGTCAAAGCCAAACTTGCTGTATAAATCGGGCGGACAGACTGTCGAGAGGTAATGCTTGATGATATTGACCTCGGCGGGTTGTATCTCTTTGAAACCACTGGAGCTCTGGTCGTCGGCCATATCGCGCTTCTTAATCGGAATCATGGGCTCAATACTGTCGACCTTGAAGTCGACAACACCCCACTCAGTAGAAAAGATATTGTATTTCGACGCGATCTTGGCTTCCAACGACATGAGAGATGTACTTCCCTGCGGACCGGCCATGAGAGTAAGTGCAGACTCCATTTGAAGCGGCGTGAACCAGACATTTCCGGTATTAATCCAGAGAATGATTTCGTTGATCTCATTGATCTCCTTTGCAGTACGAGTCTGGTTGAGCTTTTCAATATCGGACTCAATCTGGTCAGGTCGCATATCACCTGCTGACTCAAGCAATGACGTGATTTCCTCAGCCTCAGTCGCCATGGATATATTGTCGAGTACTCGTCCAATCTTGTAGTAATCTCCTGCAGTGGACGGCGGAAGGTCTTTGACAATTTTAGCTCGCAGATCCGAGACACCTGGTCGAGATGTATCTTTGAGGGTATCCAAAGTATCCATGCGCTTGTTGATATATATCTCGAGATCTTTGTTGTTGACCGCTCCGAGAACGATCCTTTCCATCTTGACTCCGCCTGCCTTGTCAATGCTCTCAAATAGCTGTCTATTTCCGGTGAGAAGTATGCGCGTCCGCCGAATGAGTGAATTATCAGAGAACCTCTGGAGGAACTTAATTAGGACCTCAGCATTGGCACCCAGACCGTCGAGAACGATGAATATGGCCAGGTCCAAAGCCACGAGGTCTTGATTCTCGAGCAGTAATTCCGTCCAAAGTTCAAGTGGACTATCGAAGACTCCTACCCTGTCGCAGATACCCGCCACACTCTTCGTGATCGGCTCGTGAGACAGAGCTATCTGAGCCATGACGTTTCTAGATATCTCACGGGCATCGTCCTCAATAGTTGTTGACTTGGAGTCTTTGTCGATAAAGTTATGGGCAACGACAACCTTTGATGCAATTCCCCTCATCTTGCGCAGGTGCAGTATCACATTGGCTGCTAGAAGTGTCTTTCCAGCACCCTCCTCACCTTCTAAAGCCAGGATCCGATCTCGAGCGTGAGATCCAGAGACCCAAGTAGCAAAGCGCGAGTCTTGGGTAAGCCACTCACCGCTACCCTCGTACCTGTTCTCTTTATGACGCTTCCATGCTTTATCCCACGGGTCCTGAACATCAGGCTTACGAACAGAGTCGCTTAGCTCTAAAGCGTTGATGATAGCTTGCCTGCGCTTCTGGAGTTCTGTTTCATGCTGCTTCCTGTTCCTGTCGTCGACTAAACTGGTATGAACGTTTCGCGTTAGCAGTAGACCGTCCCTAGAGTTAGCTGCAGCCTCGTTGCTGGATTTTAGAGTCTGAGCCGAGACAAGTCCACGCTCTTTATCGACAAGATTCTGCATTTCACTCAGGAGGTCTTGCATACCATCGTCGTTCAGCAGCATTTGCTTCATAAAGGTGGCAAATTTGCTTCTCTTGGATCGTAGTCCGAGAGTACGGTCACAAATTTTGACAAAGATTTGAAGATGCTGGCAGGCAACCTTAGTAAGTTTTGAATCCATTCCCGACTGGGTGTAGTATTCCAGGCGCTGCAGGAACTCTATACACTTCTCGAGAAGTCCAGCAAGACTCTCAAAGATACCCTCATAACCATTCCAAGCCTGAATGACGAATGTGAGGGCATTGTAGCATTGGCCTGCCGGAGCAAATATCTACAAGTAGGTTAGTAGAGTAAAAGGTCATTCCAGGTTTTTTGTTATAAACACACGTTTGATGCCCCGTTTGAAACGATACCGCCGACTGTCTGTATGCATTGCAGAGTGCGACTAAAGATGTTCTTGACGGTGCTATATTTTTCCGAAGCCTTCTTGTCCTTCGACTGCGCTTCATCCAAGTGTTGAAGGACGTCACTTATGCCCAGTCCCTGCTTTACCTTGGATGGATCGCCACCTGCCATTTGAACAACTCGAGTCTCGACGTCTTTCCATATCTGGGTAATCTCCTCGTCGACTTCGGTACCATTGGCAAGAATCGTGACGTCTTGGATACTGCCGGCTGTTGCCATAATGACGAACGTTAGTTACTCGCAAGAAGAATGAATGCAAGATGTGGAAAAGGACTAGAGGGGCATCGTTGGGAATATAAATAATATAACCGTTTGGACTTGACATCTTGTTTCAAGTTCGTTTGTTGGCTCGTATATCGCTCATGACCAGGCAGAAAGAGCACAATTGGACTGTTGGTAAATCAGGCTGAGATGTAACCCAGCGGCAGAGCCTCAAATCTCACGCTGTGCAGGTTCGCTTGCCCCATAAGCCAATTAGAAGTTCCCCAATTTTAATCACCAGATACAGAGCAGGGTTATTGCTGACGCAGTAATACGAAGGGCTGTTGTAAAGTATATCCGGATTCGGTTGACTTCCTCACATGCGGACCTTTTGTTTGCTATCGAACCATTTGCTGTGACATGAGGCATACTGGATGCGATAACGTAATGCGACCCAGTCAACTGATTGAGTAGGAAGGCTAAGGGTCAATCGCTAACTGTTTAAGCCGTCGATCAAAGCCCTTGGCCCGTAGTTCTCAACCCTATGAACTGAATACGACTGTTACATAGGTGGTATTCACACTAACAGATGATTCTCAACAGTGTGATAATTTGAAATTGCTTTCGCATAATAAATAGATACGTCGACTGTATGGTCAGAGAGAAGATGATATCGATCAAGGTGCGTATCTAGGTTTCTCCGTATCTACCTATTATCACCCAATATACCGTAGTATAGAATGGCATAGACTTAGTTCCATAAACATAAAATCTTGAGGATATATCTGGTCAGAGCTCCGATCACACAAAGCTGTCGCCTTGTGAATATTCATATTGCATTTACACATTACAAATAACTCAGGGTTTTCGGTATTCCAATAACGCAAATTAATGAGTCAGGGGCCTATGCAGAACCAGCTACTTAGTGGCCAAGTATGTGAATGGCGGCGTGTATCCCCACTGCGGATTTCCGCAGCTTCAGTACTGTCCAAACGCTATCTTGCGGAATTCCACAACGTAGTCCATTTCAAGTAACAATGCGACAATACTTTGAAAACTAAACCGTAATTAATACTTATACCTATAAAACCTGGCTCCTCTCGCCCTCAAGATTAAGAAAGGCCATCTCGTTTATCATCATCAACGTAACCAATCCTACTCCATTACGAACATCTTTTGTTTATATTAGTCCTTCAACATGGCAAGTGACAACGTAGAAATTGGCTATCGCTCCTTTTCTGTCACGAGCTAGACTCACGAGAGTGTTTATTCTGCCATCTCCCCCACCCAACCGTCTTTGTCACAAGCTGGGAAGATCATCCTCATTACAGGAGCCACCCGAGGAATTGGTTACGCAACTGCTCGTGCATTTAGTACTGCTGGTGCTAGTAGAGTGATTATTGTTGGTAGAGAGGAATCTAAAGTCAAGGCTGCCGCTGGAGAGCTCACTTAACAGTTTGGTGGGGTTGGCACGAACACTATCTTTAAGGCCGAAGCTGCCAGATTGACTCACCCGCTAGTGTCGACAAGTTGTGGGATCAGTTTGCTACAGAGGGCATCTCGGTTGACGTTCTTGTTCTGAATGCTGCAATGACAGACCAGTTTGGGAAACTGACAGCTCTAGGCTGGGAAGACGTCTGGAAGGCCTACGAGGTTAAAGTTCGATCTTGCCACCAGTTCTGCGACAGAATGAGGACTCAACTCTCAGGCAAGGGACGCAAGGCAGGTTAACATTTGATCTTATCGTCATAGCAATCACGCTAATCTGTGTTACTAGCAGTAATAAGTGATTGAGGTTTATTAGTGGTAGAAAGGCCACGTGGGTAAGAGCTGTTTAAGCCTCATGGGAACGGATCTGTAGTCCTTCTAGATTTGCTTAGCAACATACTAATGTACAAATTGATCTACCTGGCCACACCAAAACAGGGGACTCGGTAATCTCTGTTGCGTAGGATGACGCTGATGCAGATCGTAGGCTCGTGAGCCTAGACATGGCAACGCTACGGAATGAACCAGGACTGCAGGAATGCCTGCCAGGCGGCCCGAAAGACACGGGGAGCTCGGATATCTTATTAGCCCGTCTCGGTAGTGGTTGAATCCAGATCTAGCGGATCACGACTCAAATGTGGTAATCTGCTGACCAATAGATCTAAGATGGTGTCTTATAATCGGCAGATGGCGTAAAGCGGTGTAGCTTAACTGAAAGACATCACGACATATACAACTGGAAGTGGTAACGATATTAAAACATCCTTTATGAGAAGGAGATAGAGCTGGAGTCAATGACGCGAGATGAATTCTTAACATGAAACTGTGTTTTGCTTATACATATGCAAATCACTGAAAGCAGTTGAGTCCTTCTATGTGATTCCATAGCATGTCAGATATCTGTAGGTAACAAAACGCTAGGCAACGAGCCCATTGCTCAAAGACGATCAAAGCAGCTGTTACATCGAAAAGTGAGCAAGAGATATAAAACGGAGGCTTCTGCCTCTCTCTTGTTCTGTCCAGCCTACTCTCCAACCTATTCAATCCAAATCCGTTCTGCCTATCCACGACCGATCCCATCATGTCTAGTGAAGAGCGTAAGGTCGAACCAGAACCTACTGTTGAGGAGTCCAAGTTCGACACCTTCGACAGCAACAATACTCAAGGAACCGTCTATGTAAGCGCATACCTTACTTTCTCACATCATCCCATCTCATTTGTTGAACTCGACCATAGGTGAAGTGGGACGTCAAAGGTGGATCAGATCGCACGACTGAGCCATATGTTGGCAGATGGTACGAGCTGACTGGCACCCCGTAAGTCAACCTACAATAATCATGCCCCTCTTCAGGTGTTGACCAAGAGGAAAGGAACATTCAGGGTATCGAGATCAAGAGTGCTGTAGGTGTGGTCATATCCTGTTGGTCGTAAGTGTGATTCTCATGTGACTGTTGTAGAGATGGCATGCTGACCAACAGGTAGGGACACCAACTTTACTGGTGAACCTAATATCAACATCGATGGACCTACCAACGGCAAGCACAAGATCAGCCCTCGACGCCTTGGGTCGTTCACCATCCGCGTTAAGTAAAGAGTTTGTCTTCGGACGGCCAGGTCACTCCGTATGGTCTTGACGTAGGAAGAGGTGTCAGGCTCCAAGCACTTTGCTGTTGCTGATAGCAGTGCCACTCGTTATCTTAATAAAGATGGCCTGTGAACACGTCTGCTTACCTACCATTTTTGTCTGTCCTTCAGTATGTCTACTAGTTGAAGATTTCATCAACATGGAACAATACAGATAGCCCGTCAAACAAGCCATCCGCTCCCTGGGCTACGGCATATCATGCAAGGTGGCTATCAAGTTCGACCACGCATGGTGGATTCACGATCTCAAAGGGTGCAACATTCGTCAGGCAGGTCTAGGGCACTCTGATCTGTTGCTACGAATATGTGTCTATACTTCTTACAACATATACGACGATAAATCCAAAACAGCGGTACTGCTGTACTCATATACATGGCAATAGGACTCTAATCGTATTGCTTCTTCAATATCAAACAGTATAGATCCCTACCAGAAGAGTATTAATAAGCAAATGCTAAAACAGCTTCTGCTGTACGATCTGGCTATTTTGCATGCCAATAAGGAGGTCGGTAAAGCAGAGCTATATCAGATTATTCTAAAGAGCTATATTGACCATTACGCCTGGAGTTAGGGGGAGGATGCTAATACCGCCAGTGCCTTCGCCTTCTTTAGGCCTTAGCAGTTTAATTCTATATAGAATAGAGTTATCCAGCTGTTTGGTGATGTCATTATTGTAGGTAAAGCCGTAAGTCCCCATTATATATGGGTTGTGGGTGCTCTAGAGAGTGTTGTCTATGGACTTTACTTATAGATGGGAATAAATATCCCTTTAGTTCCTAAGCTGCAGTATGCAAGAGATATTCTCGAAAAGGATGAGCCTGGTAATCCCTTTATTGGTCTTCTGCCTTATATAGATGTCAATATGTCAAACTGGCATACTATTCTGGGACTTATTAATCGGTCTAAGCATTTAGAGAAGATGGAGAAATCTGATAGAGACAAATTATTACCTACCGACCTCTTGCACTTTAATCTTAAAGGGCTGAAGAAGGAGCTAGGAGCTCTGTAAGGTGCCGTCTGAAATGGCTTATAGTTATTCCTTTATATTTATAAGGGTACTCAAATCGGTAGCTTTCATTAATGCAATAAGGTTATAGTCGTTCTTTAGTATTTCCTTATAAACAGAATGTTTTTATGATCAACCTCTATAGTCTTATCTATGATAAGCTGTAGGTGATTACTTATGCAAATCAGGTTGACCCTAATCGGTGGAGACTATTTATAATGATCTTTCATTAATTCTACAGTCTGGCGTCTTCTAAAGTCTCGGTATCGGATATTGCTATTGTTGATAAAAGAAAATACTGTGTTATTACGCAATTGCATATTGTCAAGCAAGGAGAGGTATAGCCACAGATACAGTAAGCGGTTTAGAAAAGTCTGAGGATGATGTTATTGACAACAGGGAGATGATGCCAAGATACCCCTCACTAGGGATCATCCTTGTTACGAGAGCTTCTATTGGCTGCACGGTCTTGATTCAGCCTACTAGGCAGCCTGGGACACTCAGCCGCAATAGCAGGCAATAAATACCTCGATTTATGTTCTCTAGTCAAAACTCTCTTGTGACATTTCACCGAAATCAACGGTTCAATTACAGTCATGGAGACAATCAGTTGTCCAGATGACGATGCTCGTACTGAGAAGGAAATGATCGTCAAGCTTATAGTCGCTCATTTTACAGCAATCGTCGCCTTTTGCAATTTCCAATCCCTACGCAACGAAAAGCTTGATACTATCGAAGCAATTTTATTTATGCTATCACCTCTGATGGTGATAACGCAAACAGCCCTCGGTCTTATCATCGTCAATGTCGCGTTTATCTTCAGCCTGGCTCAGGCACCCAAGTTATTTCGCGAGCATCTTGCAACATATTCGCGGCAGTGGATCACATTATTCGGAAGAAAGCCATCACAACCTCGTCGAACACTTACTGGCTCATGGGTAAATAACAGGCCATCGCGTCTGGGGAGTGCTTGGATTAGGCTCGGACGAGCACTCGCCATCTTTGCAACCATTTTCCAGTTCGCAGCTACGATATTTCTCTACCGCCGTCGGAAGGAATTACACGGATGGGAGTCACTTACAATAGTCGATCACCGAACATTCGAGTTGTCCATCGGTGGCGCGGCAGTTTCCATCTTGTCGCTCGCTCTGCTGCTTGAATTCCCTGGTTTTGGACAAGCGCCGGAAACGCTGTATACACCGGACGTTGAACCAGAGGCGGCTATTATCTTCTGTCGTGGGGATTCACGCCGTTGTCCGAGCTGGTATCAGATTCTATACACTACAGATTTCGGGTCAGCGACATCGGCTGCGACGTGGTTGACCTGCGTTTCTTCATCAACATACAAGGGCAAATCTCTTCCGCTTCAGTGGTTTTACAATTATTATGTTATAGTCTACACCGACCTTGCCCACATGTTTTCACTGCACGTTTCAGTGACGACGTTTTATTTCTTTATCGTCCTCTTCCTTGTTATTATCTTCTTAATTCCACATACATACAAAGGCCCAGGTTTTAAACAACTTGAGAATAATCTCTGGGTCCTTATCCCAGCTCTTCTAGTTATTCTTGTCGCGATGCTTATTTTTTTATGCATAATATTTCTGGTGATGCTGCCTATGCTCATGTATCTTTTGCCGTCTGTTGTTAGCGGTCCTGGATGTATCTTTACGATGAAGGGTATGGAGCTGCGGAACATGTTTGCGCAGCCGCCTTTTCAGGCGTTGGCAAATGAGACAGAGTGTAATGTGCTTTGGAAGGACCCAGTGGCGGAGTATTTATGGTCGCTTGTGTAACTATAAAGAAGACAAGTTGAAAATAGCGAGAACTATTTAATCGTTTGGAGCTGAGAACTGCTATACCTGTGCAAAAGTCTAGATTGTCGCACAAGGCAAATAAGCCCGATACTTCCCAACAGGCTGATGGTGCCTTTGAGATTACTTACCGCTAGAAAAAGTAATGTAACCGGCTACTCGGAGCCGTCTGTTTGCCTGTCTAATTGAACTCTGTATGGAAATGTACGTAGTGAATATATCTTATATCGTACTTAGATACATGGCTCTATAACCTGTAACAGGACTCCTCGCCAATAATAGCCATTTTTTACTATGGGGCAAAGTGGCTGACATCTCGTTATAAGAGATTCAATTAGGGTTTCCATTTGATCCCAGTCTCTAGATCTAGAAGAGGATTTAAACAAGAATGCGAATAGGAAGGCTCCCACAAATGCATCTGACATCATCTGATGCATTTACCTCAAATATCATGTACTGGTTGAGTAAAGCCTCTGGAGAAGAAGTAAGCTCGTTGGCCAAACCAATGCGCACCGGAGGGTGTAAAACTCCTGAAATGCTGACCACAATTGGGAATATCGACCTTAAGCTCGCGCCTGAGTTGAGGAACATTTGGATGGCTTCGGAAATTAATCGGCCTCGTCCTGGTTCAGATCTATCTGGGAGGAAGCTCTGCGGAGCATCCAAAAGATTGATGAGAAACCTAAACCAATGGCTAGCAACAAGCTGGTAGCCCGTTGTTGTCGGGGTATTGATTGTATTCCAGTTAGGACTATATCCCTGTTCCAACATGTAATATATAAGTTGCATTGCTCTTGTATCAACAGTCCGAGGATTGCAGAGGCTAAAGAGCAGGCAATACATGCCCTCCGGTGTACTAGCTCCGTGTTTGTCCAAAAGGCAACGAACATAAGTAAGGCTTCCGTTATAGGCCACATGTGAAAGAAATTGACCGCCAGCGCATGGAGATTTTAATTCAAGAGAAGGTCGCGGTCTGAATCGCAGATAACCCCGAAGGAAACACACACGTGCAAGCTCCAGGAATGATACTAAGACGTCCTGGGGACAGGTATGCGTTTCTTCTACTCGAATATACTTGACAGTAAGCCTTGAATATCAGCCCCCCAAGAGATTTCGGAATTAGGGTCCTCGGAATAAAGCAGGCCGTCAGCTATCAGTGATTTGAAGTACCGCGCCAAAAGATCTTGTTGGGGAATGTCGCAAGGCTGCCAAAGGCTCCGACCTTCTACTGTGTCGAGTAGAAAGTCTTTGGCAGATCGATGTGAAACGCCCACTTGCTGAATGGAATTGCCTATGTAGTGTGGGAAGAGGGTTTTGCATTTAATTTCGACCAGTCTGGCAAATGCAGCTTCTATCGTATCCTTCATACTTCTAACTTTGGACATCAGCTTGTGCGCTCGTATTGTACTTCCGCGGTCGACATATCGTTCCAAAAGGTCAGAATTCATAGCCATGGTAAGCATGAATGGTGTTATGGGCCATCTTAGATATTTCGCTTCCGAGGGTGCAGCTAGAAACAGCAAGTTCAGGATCAGAGAAATATCCTTCTGATATATGGGACGGTCTGGGGCTAATCGTGATAGAATATCGTGATATAAATCCATTAGATCCGAGGGCGTCGGCCATAGTCGTTTCCAGGTCTGCTCTCTAGAATCTCCATTGTTTATGCCCCGAATCAAGGATCGCGTAACCAGTACAGCCCAAAGGAAAATACCTCCTGACAACCTGGCTATGTGACGTGCTAGACCAGAAATCTTTTGACATCGGGGTTTCAGGAGTGTTGACTCAATCATGGCATACTCGGAGTATGTGGCTATATCGCGTAGTGTTAACTCGTGTGTTTCTAATAGATACTAACGAATCCCAAATATGCAATCTGTAGTCTAATATTTTCACCCACTCTTCTTTCGACGAACTCGGAAGCGAGGCTTCAGCCCAGCGACCTGAGATGCCACTCGCCATAAGTTTTGTGGCGGTGGGGCCAACGGCAGAATATCATAGTTAAAGATCAAGTATGCCAGTAAAATCTTAAGCTCTGTTGAAGCAAAGAAACGGCCCGGACAGGCATATCGACCGTGGCCGAATGGCGTATACTCGGGACTGGTTGTAACCCAACTATGCCTGGTTCTTCTTCCTGAAGACTTCTCCGACTGGCCATCACCTATCTCGCTGAATCGAAATGGATTATAGTCGTTCGGATTGGGGTAGATGTCCTCGTCGTGATGCATACCGTAACCAGGAACGCCCAGAATAGTGCCATAAGGGAGATGCAACCCAGTGGGAGTGGTTATACCATCTGGTTGGACCACTTTGCGGACGACTGTGATGAAGTTGCCGTTGTTCAGTCGTTGAGACTCGCGCATAGCGGAATCCAATTTCGTCATATCGGCAACGGCACCCCTACTCCACGACCCGCCGTGGTGGGCGAGGACCTCGGTGATCTCACGCACAAGCTCGCCAATGTGCTCTGGGTTCTTGGTGATATCATTAAGAGCATTCATAATAACGAGGGAGCTAGTGTGGATGCTGGAGAAATTGACTATCATCAGACGACGAGCAAGTGCGTAGGGTTGGGAACGTTGCGGATCATCTAGTATCTTGGCTTGTTGAATGGACCACTGAAGAAAGTCGTTGGGCTCTTCAATATTTGTTTCGTGGCCCTTTTGGCGTAAGTCGTAAAGAGACAGCCGGAGTGCCAGCTCTGTCTTTAGAATCCCATAGAACTGTGCCAGGTGTATCCTATTCGGGATCGTCAGTATTGGGGCCAAGATTGGTCGTAGTGGCCTCCATGTCAGCCGGAGCAACAAGGCAGACAGTGGGACATCCTGAGTGAACGCAAGGCTTGAATCTTGCAGTCTTTTGTTTCGGCACAATGGAGCTCCGAAAAATACGCGGCCGACAACTTGGGCAATCATGTGCTGCACCGTCGGCATCGCGTCGATCTCCTTCCATTTGTCACTGTCTAATCCCCACAGCTCGTCAACGCTGCAACGAGTTTCATCGTACATGATTGGGATCAAATTCCCCGTTTCCCGCGTCAGTTTTGTCGAAATCAGATGCACATGTAGGCTGTCATGTGCAAGCTTAGATCCGGGAATAGTATGGTCTGTCTCTAAAAAGTCTGCGAAGAGTTCGTGGGCATTGACGGCCGAATTGGGCTGGTCGGCAAGCCATTGTGTTTCTTGAATAGGTAGAAAAACAAGATCACCCAGTCCAAGTACGGGTAGGATCGTGTAGGTATGCTTCTGGGACTTGTACATGGACGCCAGGGTGGTCTTCAGCCACAGAGTGTTGCGCCAGCGGGCTCGCGCTTTGCGGAAAAACCATTGGTCTGGTTCAACTCCAAAGACCGGTATACTCTTGGGGAGCTGTGAGGACGATGGCAACAAAGCTGCTTGGACTGCGCCTGAGAAGACAAGAATAACAATACCAGCAATAATAATCCAGACTATATGCCGAGTCTCAGTAAGACTATCTGACAAATGGGGTGTAAACATGTCTGAAAGTCTGACTGGAGGGAGTGTTAATTCATGATGAGGAAGCAAGACAAATTGTCACTTATTACGTTGATATGGAGTTCCGTTCCATCTCATAAGTAACTTATTCCGGTGAAGACATGGGGCTACGAGTTGACAGAGATAGCCGTTCATCTTGTATAACATTCCGATAAGCATCCGCCCGCCATTCAACAGCCTCAGACGACAATCATAATTTGTGGTTCCTTCCCCTATTTGGCAAGGTCCCGAGCTACATTGGCTGTTCTTGTCATCTCTTACCTTCAGAACCCTTTCAGTTCTGACTTCCACTGCCTTTGTAAATCTGTCGTTATCACTGGACACCACGACTGAAGGTAAGGTGCTAAGAAATCATCGAGTCGGTGTTAGTCGGTGTAATGGTCCGATTGGTTCCCAGCTAAGGTAAGCGATCTACCGGTGTATCGCAGCCAAGGCTCTTTACCATTCGCGAAGTGGATACCGAACAGTTCATGCCTTCTTTTGAGATGCTAGAATACAATACAAGGACGTCGCTTGTATACCAGACAACATTCTCACGCCTGGGGAGACTCCTTCCCCTACTTCCGAATTTTCAATAGAAATCGTCCCCCACGACACTACCATGGCGCAAATTCAAGAGGTCCGTAATAAGCTTATTGGGTCATGGTCTCTTATCTCCAGCCGAACAGAGCTTTACGACAGCCCCGATGTTAAACCAAGTATTCTGTACACCATCGGGAAGGATGCACAGGGAATCATCATGTTCTCTTCCGATGGATACGTCTCCACGCAACTCATGAGACCTGGAGCCATCAAGTGGGAAAGCAGCAATTTACTGGACGGCACTGCCGAGGAGCTGGCGGATGCAACTCGGCACTTCTTGGCTTACGCTGGCACGTTTGATGTTGAAGCCAGAGGAGACGAAACATTGATATATATCAGCGTGGACCTTTGTTCTTTCCCAAACTGGCTAGGCGATAGACAAGAAAGAGTCGTGAGACTAGAGGGTGAGGTCTTGAAACTGACACCCCCATCGTTTATTATGCAAGTAGGTTCTCAGTTCGAAAGGCAACAACTCTCGAGTGCATCAAGCTGATTAATTCATTCCTATTCTTCAGGGAAAGATAGCTCAGCCAATCTTTGAATGGAAGAAGATGGGTGATAGGAATGATTTAAATTCAGGGGGGGTTATTCTTAGTCGAATGTAAGCCAGTATAAATTTTCAATATAACACTCACTTGTTTGTAACACTCCCTTGACATGTACGTAAATAGAAGATATTTACTCTGCTTTCAATACTGCTTTTTGACTTAAAGATAGAGATCAATACTATTTGGACACTCCGGATCTAGAAAGCGACAAAAGAAGGCGTATAGATCTGATTTAATACATGTATCTATTTAGACATTTGAATCTTGGCTTTCGATGTATGATGCCGAGTGAATATGAGAAACTATCCAACGAGTGTAAGTAGGCCACAGAAATGTGAATGAAATATCTGGTTCTCTGTGAATAGTACCTCGACTACCTGAGGAACGCCACCCTCACTTCTCCCCTAGGAAATAATGTAATCTCAGTGACCATTCGGGGTCGATTCTGCATGTACCTCTCCACAAGCTCGGGCTCGCCTGTTCTTCTGAGCCATGGATTTACTTGCTTTTCGGCCGTCCCAACTTCATCCATCCGCAGCTCGAGTCGACTAAAACGTTGGAAAAGTCGGACCAAAGTATAGCTCATCTCTACCAGCACCAGCTGCTGGCCGAGGCAAAAGCGAGGGCCGCCGTGAAATGGTACAAATGCCCATGGCTTTGGGAACCAATTGTTCCACCTTTTCGGACACCATTCATCAGCCGGAGGGAAACCCTCCGGGACAGGGGAATATGCCTCTGGATTTATATCTGAATTTTTAGACAGTTAGATTTTGTTGAACTGAACTGAAGGAACTGAAAAGGGTATACTGACGCAAAAGGTGATTAGAATAGATAATACCTGTTCCTTTGAGTACGCCGATAGGATCGTTCCCAAGTGGTCCTCCACCTCGGGGCAGTGAGGTATCCTTCAGGCAAGCGCGAGTGTTGAGCGGAACTGGAGGATAGAGGCGAAGTGTTTCGTTAATGATGTTGGACAGTATTTTCATATCCTTCAGAGTCTTGTATCCGGGTTCACTGTTGAGACCGATTTGGGCGTCGATCTCCCGACGCAGATCCCTGACGACATCCGGGTGCCGTGCCAACTCGTAGAGCATCCAGGTGAATGCCATGGCTGTATTATCACGACCGGCAAACAAGGCGGTAATTAGTTCGTCGCGCAGGAAGCGGCGGTCAGTGGAAACCTCGGCGGACGCGCGAAGTAAGTTGAAGCCGGGATCTTTCTTGTGAGGTGTTTCTCCAGCTTCTTCCGCTTTGATTTGGTTGACGGTTTCCATGATGATCGGGTCCATGAAGGATTCAATGTAGTCCAGATCTGCCTGATACCGGCTTCTCGGCACGAGAAACTTGAAAGGCTTCGATCTCTCCCTCTGTATCTTCCAGTGTCGGAGTCGCTCAAAGCTCTCTGCAAACCTGTTTAAAGGCCTCTTCAGTGTATCTAGACCTACGCCGAGCGTGAAGTCGGCCGAGACATCCAAAGTAAACCTAAGAAACAAGTCTTTTATTTCCACTGTTTGACCGTCTGTATCCAGTAGTGGAAGAAGATTTTGCACATGGCGTTCGAAGCACTCTAGGTCACTGATGCGCTCTCGATGAAAGACTGGCCGAAGTCGTGTTCGGGCTTCATGCCAGGCCTGACCATCTGAATTGAAGATGCCTGATTCCCAAAGCCTTGTTAACGGATGACACTAATCATAAGGAAGTAGTAATAACATACTGTGCCCGAGCATGTCAACCCAGTCGTCTCTGAACTTTTTCCCCTTCCCAAAATCATCGAACTGTGTTGCGAGTATCGCCTTTACGTTTTCTTGATCCGCCGTGATGATAATTCTTTGGCCTGCGATTGTAGTCTCGGCAGTGTAAGGACTCTCATGACTTTTACATAAACGCATAAAAGTGTCGTTCCAGAATTTAAGAGTCTCATCACTGGTCACGGCACTGCGGAAATCAACAAGGAATGACAGGCCTGCACCGCCTTGTCAGTGGCTCATCAAAGTGCATAAGGTCGTGTATCTGTTCTTCTTCTTGTGCGGTGCATACCTAATGGAAGCCATCCTCCATATTGAGGTGCTCGACCTCCGTGTTGTTTGATTTTGGCTTCGTTACGAGCATGAACAACATAGCCACGTGCCAGCAACAGCCCTGCCACAACAAAAAAGAGCCATAACCAAGGTGGGTTGTAAAACAGACGAATTGCACCAGAGAAAATCGTGGAAAACATATCTTCAAAGTACACTACTCACACGATTCAGATGAAGTACGGGCTGTCACAAAGGGGGAAATGACCATATAGATAGACCCAAGGTTAGCTTCCCCCTTCTAGATAGATCGCCAACTGACCCGAGGATTCATGCTGCCTCACAATGTTCGGAAATAACCTACCGGTCAAATATCATCCAATTCCTAAGATTGAACCGTCTGGGTGCAAGTCGGATGCAGAAATGTGGCACTTAGTCGGTGTTAGTCGGTGCCGGTCGATGATTGGATCACAATACGAAGAGGCATGGTGCACATGTACGTGTCCAGTCCAGTTTGTGAGCAATCTGGGGGGGTATTTCCTTTTTGTGGATTCCAAGTATGCAGGGGGGAAGTGACTTCTTGATACTGTATAGCAAGTGGTGGCTTTGTATTTGTCTAGTGGTGGTAACTGCAGATTTACATAAAGTGCGTATATTATATGTATCTCTATGAAACTTCACTCCTTACGACAACCCTGCCATAACCCTGCCACATGCACAGCCCCTTATTACGGCAGCCAACAAGTACCCAAGCCGCCAGAAATGTCTCTTTTGCCATTATGGCTTTGGCTTCTGGTTTCTGCCAAAACATTTAAATGAGTAAAGCATGCATCAAGGTTTCAAATCCTGAGTGGAATTGAGGTCTGATTAAATGTCCTTATTGACAGACAAAACTTAAAAGAAGAGTCGTGCCAAACATTAACTATAGAGAGGGAGCTCATTCATGTCAAGTCAAGCCGAGGCGGTGCGGTGCGCTGTTCCCTGACAGCTGGGATGACTCTCATTGGATCTTCCGGTCCCATTCGGTCTTACTTGTCGGCTGGAAACACTGCCCTGCCGGCCTTCTTACTTGCCTCAAGGGCAGTCGAGAGTGCAAATTGCGTCGAAACTCCATCGATGCGGTGAACGCTGTTGAGGTTCTTGACCAGAGTGATCTGGTAGCAGGTCGCAGAGCCTTGACGGGAGGAGATGGTGGCTGATGCGAGGAAATACTTCCAGATCTGGGCATCTGGTTAGTTGCAGCGGCTACGACGGAAAACATTCAACTGACCTTGAACCATCTCAGTCCGTACTTGGCCGTGACGTCGGCTTCGTTGGCCAGCCAGTTCCGGTACCAACGCCAAATTGTGGCCGAGTAATGAACGCCAATGGTGTCCACGCTGAGCATAATTAGCATGTCTGCCGCGCGTGTTGGATTCATGAACAGAGGCACGCGGCTCACCTTTTGACTTCCCAGCCAGCCCTTTCGCAAAACCCGATATAATACGCAAGTGGCGTAGATGCGTCTGCGCCCGGGAAAACATATTTGTTCATGAATAAGCCCCAAACCAGATCCTCATACTGCCAAGCTTGTCGGATGCCTGCGATCTGGAGATGCATGACGCCGTCATCCTCCAGCATATCGCGACACTGTCGAAGAAAGTTAGTAATCTTGAAAATGCCGACATGCTCGGCCATCTCCAGGCAAGTAATCTTGTCGTATTTGGCCTTAGGCATGTCGCGATAGTCCATGCAGTGAATTTGAGAGTCCGATACGCCAGCTCTGCGCAGGGTCTCGTTTCCCCACTTGGTTTGGTTATGCCCGAGAGTGATGCCCGTCACCTTTGCGCCATAGTTGATACTTGCAAACTTGGCAAGCGTACCCCAACCGCAACCAATATCCAACAGGGTTTCGCCAGGCTTCAGGGCAATTTTTTCGCACACGATGGCAAGCTTGTTGTCCTGTAGCTGTTCGAGAGATTCCTCCTTGGTCACATCGGAGATGATGCCGGATGTATAGACCATTCGCGGACCCAAAAACCAAGCGTAGAAGTCATCACCACGATCATAGTGGTCTCGAACTTGATCTTCATCCTGAGATCGACTATGGACGAGGACGTCGGTAGCAAAGTTGACAATGATGTATCGAAATAGCTCCCATGTGAAACGGAAAGACGCCCAATCATGACGGTACTCAAGCACTTCGAGGACGTCGCCGTTGAAGTCTGCGTCACCGTCGAAATATTTGCGCATGAACGTCTCCATCGGAACCTTGTTCCGTCCTCGGTACTTGACCCGATCTTCTTCCTTATGAAAAGTCAAGTAGTGTTCCACAGGAAGACCTGGGCACTTGACTCTCTCGTTCGTGCGCGGGGCTGTGGCAGAGGTGATGGCCCAGAAGGTGATCAGAATCGGAAGAGTGGTGATGAGGGCGAAGAACACCGTGGTCTTGAACCCGCCACCCAACTTCCATGCCGTGCACGTCGGGACAAGAACCAAGAGGGAAATCAAGAGCCCGTTCGAGAAGGTCTCGTTACCAGGGCCATCGGCGGGCAGTGGAGGGTTATTTATCGCGGGAGACTTGAATAGATGAGCATCTGACCAGGAAGGGATACCATGACGGACATTGTACTGACTGTTGTGATTTTGACGCCGCAGTCATGATCAATCTTGAGTGTTGGGGGCGCAGCCTTGGGCGTGGCCTTAAATGGGAAGTCTGGCCCTATTTCGTCCATGATGGGATTGTGCTCGGAACCCATGCCGACGATGGAATTTTTTAGATTGTAGCTAGGAAGCAAAGAACAGGAGGATATGAGCTTGGAAGGAGCGAAGACAAGCTCTCGAATTTAATATTTTTCGCCAGAGGAAAAGGATAACCGACAAATGTGCGTGTGCGTGAGCGTAATATTAACCCTAGGTCTCCTTTGTGTAGGCTTCCAATATTGTGTATCTGTGCAACCAACAAAGTACAGACCTCAGAGACATGAACAGGGACCAGGGGCCGTGCCGTTTGCCTGCAGGAAAGATACGGTGGTGTTTGTGGCGCTTGGCATTCAAAACATCTGATGTCGAGCATGTACGTATTACGAAAGGCGGTCTTCTCCTGAATCCCAGCCGTGTCTTGGCGGTTGGTTGACTGTTATGGACACCAAACTAACTGACTTTCCGAGTGAACGACGAAAATCACGCTTTTGAGTCACAAATCTAATAGCTGTTAGGAGCTGCCATAGCACCTTGATAAATAACCATAAAAGTTAAAGTATTGAAATGAAGTTATGAGTTGGATGGTTGTCCTAGTCTTAGCAAAATACGGTTAGCTTTGGCACGAAATGAAATAAGAAAAGGGTTAGTAGGCAAGTAGGGTATTGTATATTCTCACGAAATCTTTTACCTTAGGCGTCTCGGCGTCCCCCGCTGGGTTAGGTATATTATCTTAGCTGACAATTAGCGCGGGTTAAAGGAATAAAAGTCTAGATGTATATAATAATTTAGCTGGTATTAGCTAGCTTGATTGGAGGCTATGATGAGAATAAGCCAAGAACCTACAGTAGTGGGACACCTAAGGTGATGAATTTTATGAGAATATACGGTACATTTTACAAACCTTGATCCATCCCCTCAACTGTTATTGTCAGATGTTAAAAACACCACTCATGCATTGCTTTAAGTAGGGATTCCCATGTTGGTGGCGTGTGGTGGGATTAAATTCGGGCTCAGACTCAGGCTATATGACAAACAGGTAGTGTGGAGCTTCGGTTCGCAACATCTCCACAACTTCAGTAACTCTCAGTGGCGGTTTACACCCAGGATCTCTATTTACCCCGCCTCCACATTACTAAACTTAAGTTAACTCAAGGAGAACTAAACCCCCTAGCACTGGACCCCCCCGGTCATCTAATTATATGATTGGTAGATTATTAGCGTAGGTCAGATTGACGAATTATATAATCAAGAGACCGCAGGGGTTCAGTGCTAGGGGAGGTTTGTTTCCCCCTGAGACAACTTAATTAAATAGGACAGATTCTAGGGGGTAAGATAAGCTTGAGAATATGCGTAAGCTTAGTCGGATCAGGTAAGGAGACTTGTTACGGCCCGTGCCATAGATAGTGTCGGAGCTTTACTATTCGGTATATCGCTCACAGGGTTTATTATAAAGCGCATTACAGGGTAAGCTGAGATAAGCACCGGCCAGGCGGCAATATCTGTTAAATCGAAGTTAGGCAGTAGATCTATATAACAAAGCAACCAGGTTCAACAATATCTAGCTTGGTATTGCTGGAAAGAGGGTGGTGGCGATGCTCATTGCTGAGGGCTGTTGGTAGCAAGAGGGCAACCCTTGTCACTTTGTGGAACTCTCAGCCGGCCGAATCAGTTGGAGCGTCGCAGCTGCCTTCTTACTGCAGGTATGCAGCATATTGCAAGCAGCGTATCGTAAAAGATTACTGAGCAAGATTTCCCGTATTGCCCAGAGTTTTCTACAACCCGGCGCTGTCAAGCTGCGCCATTTAAAGTGCCCGGCCCATCATATCCTGCGTAACGAGAAATATCAGTACATTGAGACCTCAGCAGGCAACAATAAGGATTCTGCAAAGGTTAAGTTGAATGCTAAAGGGAAACCCTTTTACGTATTTACATCATGTCAACTCGCAAGTCAACCGAGTTTCGAAGGTGGACCCCCGAGGAAGACCATCTGCTCAGTGAACAGGTTTCCAAATACACAGGTAAGTACACAAACACATGAACTATACCATGATGTGTCATTTAACGTCCCCTTGCTGCAGGAACCATCAATTGGGTTGCAATAGCTCAACTTCATAGTGGCCGAAGTAACAAGGACTGTAGGAACCGATGGATGAAGATAAAACGCAATTGGAACCGTGGAGCCTGGACGAGTGATGAAAACAAACGACTGCTTGATGCTATCGCTACTCATGGTTACGGGTACAGTTTCTTTCATGTTGCCTTTACGTGTCCGTGCAGTCAACCCCCTACTAACACATTACCCAGCTGGACTTCTGTGTCCGAGGCTGTTGGCAATCGAAGCCCTGACCGTATGCCCCCTTTTTCATTTAGTTTCTATGTCCTGATGAAGGGGGAAATTGACTTTATGAAAATTTCTCAGAATGTGCCAAGCATTGGACAAGCTCGCTTGATCCCGATTTAAGTCGAGAAGAATGGACCGATCCAGAGGTATGCCAACCAACTTTCTAAAATTTCGTGGCGTCTAGCAACTCAATTAGCATATCCTCACAGGATCGGGTTTTGATGGATGCTGTTCATCTCCATGGTCGGTCCTGGAAACAAATCGCCGGGCAGTATTTTCCGAACAGATCGACTCTTGAAATTGCCAACAGGTATGTAACTAGTTGCAAATCAGACCGGGCACTAACCAGGGCTGCGAGTTAGATACAGCCTGAATATCCGGAAACTGGAGCAATCTCATTCATTTCGTTTCAACATCTCCGAGGCTCTTGATGACACCAGCACACTAGGCGAAGTTGGCCATACCTACACTCAAGGAAACACATTCTCGTCTTCGTTGAGTGCGAGTTGCGCAGCCGAAGTAGAGTCAAATGGCTCGACGCGGGACTCCATCCAGCTTCAAACGTACCTCAGTCCATCAGACATTTCCATTTCAGCCTCAATGAACTGGGATACCGATTTCATCCCGTCTGACATTGGCCTTGGAAATCTCGACTTTCACTCCTTCGATCCTTTAGATCACTCACACAGCCTTATTTACGACAAGTCTACAGTTGAGAAAGACAGTCCTTCCAGTGTGGCAGAAACCATTTCAGCTTCGTCCAAATCTGACTCAGAGCGTACTGAGTGTCAAAGTATAACATGCAGCTCAGATAATGGCACTTCGAAACAGCCAGTCCGGATACAAAAGACATCATTCGTGATGGAGAATCTAGACGCTGACACTCGAAATGAGATTTTGGACATATTGTGTCGAAGAAAGGTTTCTACAACAATCGATGTATCATAGTGATACAATCTTTTAGGTACTATGTCCTTATCCTCTATATGGGATTAGGGCAGTCATCTCAGCACACACTCCCGGTCCAAATGAGCAAGCAACGATGTTTTCCCTCATGCCCCCCATCTTCCTCAACCTATCGAGAACAATAAGCACAGTCGGACCAGCCGAGTTTCCTTTGTTCTCAAATACATCGAATGACGCTCTCATCTGTCCGTTTTGTAGGTTTAAGTTTTCTTTCACTTCATCCAAAACGGCCAGACCAGCTGGGTGCATTATCCAGTCAAAATCTGTTGCCGCCAGCTTCTGTTCATCTTTTGGAAGTTGCCATGCGTTCCTAGCGATCAACCTTTCAAAAAGAGGAATGACGGCGCTCTTTATTATTACCGGCAAGTTTGGACTCATGAACGACCGAAAGCCTAGAGCCAAGCATGTCAATACCGTGATTGCCATGAAGGTTTACAAAGCAACTAATACTTACCTAGGGGATCTATAAGGCAATTTTCGTCTGAGTGTGTCCCAGGTATCACGCTGTTTTCCCAGTCAAGCACTGTGTATACTGCATTTTGGTTGACGTTGAGGCCCAGTGAGTTGCAAATGACAAAGGCAGCTGAAGCATCTGAGAATAATGCCATCGATGCCCTGATTTCCTCGGGGTTTTCTGAAATCATTTTCAGATCGCAACGGATGTTCGTGCTGGTTACATCACAAGTAAATCCCAAGACACAGGCTGGGCGGCCCCTCAGCGTGGCGTCATTGGCGATGGTAGCGGCCGTGCGAATAGTAGCCAAACCTCCTGCGCACCCTATACCGCTCAGCAACATTCGCTGAGCCTCAGGACGGATGCCCAAGCGTTCATTGACAAGCAGGTCGTAGCCTGGGCTGCCAGCGTTTGTGCCTGTCGCAGCCACTGTGTGAGTGATCTGTGATACTTTCCCTTTCCACTCAGCAATGGCCTTCTTGCAGGCCCTGGCGGCCAGGTCGACTGCTCGAGTGCGAAAGACGCTGTCAAGCTCCGAGATTGTTGGAGGCTCCGAGCGGTTGAAAAGAGGGTCGTCTCGGGAAATAATATTGGGGCGTCCTTTGATTCCCGTGTTTTGGTTGACTTGTAAGAGTTTCCTTACGCTGGGATGGAGGGATCATCGAGTCAGCCATTAGTCCCCTGGGGACACGATAGAAAGCAGGAAAGCCTACGCAGGGGTTTTGGTATCGCAAAATTTGGCTAGATATTCTTCGATATCCTCGAATCCATTGATATATGGTGGATAGTGATGGCCTAAACCGACGATGTAGACGCTGGCCTGGTCAGTTCCCATTTTCCTACCTTGACTACAGTCCTTCTTCACTGATTACAAGAAGACTGATGCGTATTGGACGACGAGAGAGCTGGAAATTGGTGGTCTGGTAGAACGTCGCAACCAAAGTGGTTCGCTTATAATAAAGAGTACTGCTATTTGTATTTCCGACTCGGCAGTCCAGTGAATGCTCCTTGGCCCACTTCTCCAGTAGGTAAGATTGCACTCGTCCGCTTCAGTGAGCTTATGCGACTGACACCGACTAAAGAATCGATTGAGTGTGTTTCGCCACAGCCCACAACGCTGTCTTGGATCAGTGTCAAGTGAACTCTGCTGTACTTGTCTTCGATTTTGCTTGTGAATCCCATCCTTAGTCGGTTCTTCGGACGGAATGCGACTGTGTACACTCGATGAAATGATTATGCCGACAGGCCTAAATTCAGTCTTTTCCCACGAGACTGATATTTCTGGAGAATCACTGGACTAGAATCGTAGTCGACATACCATACCAAGATTTGAACACATGATGAGCACTAAAGTGACCAAGGACCAAACCAACGGTCATACCAACGGGTATACTGATCACTATTCCAATGGTGGTCCAGCGGCAAATGGACAAGCCAGTGAGCTTTTTGGAAGCGATCCCATAGATCAAAAAGATGTCCACGAACCCATTGCCATCATTGGCATGGGTATGCGACTCCCTGGAGGCGTCCATAACGCCGAGGCATACTGGGACCTCCTGGTCAATGGCAAGGACGGCCGATGCCAGGTACCTAAGGACCGCTACAACATCGATACATGGTACGGTCCCGGACGCGTGACACACGTGGGCACCAAGTATGGACACTTCCTAGAGGAGCTCAACCTAGCCAACATCGATCCCAACTTCTGGTCCTTTACGAAACAGGAGGCCGAGCTGCTGGATCCGCAGCAACGTCTCTTTCTTGAAGTCGTCTACGAAGCTTTCGAGAACTCCGGCACCACCAAGTGGAGGGGCAAGGATGTGGGTGTCTATGTGGGTGCCCTGGGTGATGACTGGGGCGAAATGGAGATGCAGGACGGGCAAGACTTGAACCCAACGCGAACATATGTCTACGGCGATTACATCATCGCAAACAGAGTTTCGTACGAGTTTGATCTCAAGGGTCCCAGGTATGCACACCCACCCTATGCAGAGCCCTTTTTGTTTCGATGCCCTTAATCAACGTTACATAGCATGGTGGTTCGGACAGCATGCTCTTCCTCTATGATAGCTCTCCATCTGGCCTGTCAGGACATTCTCAGCGGAGACTGCGCTGACGGTGCCGTTGTTGGCGGCATCAACCTCATCATTACGCCACGAACTACTGTGGCGCTGACTGAACAGGGTGTTCTTTCAGAAGATGGCCGTTGCAAAACCTTTGATGCTGACGCTGATGGCTATGCCCGTGGAGAGGGTGTCTCGGCCATCTACATTAAGAAACTGTCGGATGCAGTTCGTGACCGAGACCCCATAAGAGCCGTCATTCGATCAACGTGTGCCGCTGCCGATGGAAAGACCGCCGGCTTCACACTGCCGAACCCGGAAAGCCATGAGAAATTGATGAGACGAGGGCATCGACTGGCAGGCATTTCCGATTTTTCCAAGACGGCCATGGTGGAATGCCACGGAACTGGAACCGCAGTAAGTGAACCAATAAGTGAAGAAGGATAAAGACTAACCGAACTTTCAACACAGGTCGGCGATCCCCGTGAAGTAAGCGCCGTGGCTAACGTATGGGGAGACCACGGCATCTACATTGGATCAGTAAGTCAAGAAAAACAAAAATCTCGAGTTCATCTGTTCACACTGAATAAGGTCAAACCGAATATCGGCCATGGTGAAGGCGCATCTGGATTGTCGAGCATCATGAAGATGACTTTGGCGCTCGAGAACAAGACCATCCCACCCAACATCAACTTCAAGACCCCTAACCCAAAAAGTAATGTGTTTCATGTCCTGGGTTAAGAAGAGTACTAACAACCCCAGTCCCATGGGAGGAAGCGAAACTCAAGGTTCCGCTCAAAGCTACCTCGTGGCCAACTGACAAACTGGAAAGAGTTGCTGTCAATAGCTTCGGAATCGGAGGTGCCAACGCCCATGTAAGTAAAAAGCAACACTGATGTGCGTCAACTTGAACTCGGTGTATCTGACGAACCGCTTGTATGTAGGTTATACTAGAATCTGCTGCCTCTTTTGGGTATGGACAGAAACCCGAGTCCAAGTCGCAGGATTCGGGCGATGAAAACCTCGGATGGCATCTTCTTACCTTCTCTGCGAAGCACCCCAAAGCCTTAGAGATGTCTGCACAAAGGCACGAAGAGTACCTGACAACACATCCAGACTCTCTCAGCAACATGGCGTACACGTTGAACACCAAACGGGTAGTGCACTCGCATCGTGCCTTCTGCGTCACAGACGGATTGGATTCCTTCGAAATATCGAAAATTATCAAGCCGGCCCTCGGGTCCAAGTGTGACCTTGTCTTCGTCTTTACGGGACAGGGGGCTCAATGGGCCGGAATGGGTCTTGAGCTTCTCAGAAGCGATGGAATTTTCAAGGATACGGTCGACTACCTTGACGCTGAGCTATCACGGCTATCGGATGGCCCAAACTGGAACATGCGAGGTATGTATCGACCATCTTAGCGTTAAATATTCACCTACTGATTCTTTGCTTCTCATTACCAGATGAAATTCTTGCCACCGAGAAGACCAGCCGTTTATCGGAAGCGGAAATTTCTCAGCCCTGCTGCACGGCAATCCAGATTGCACTCGTGGAACTGCTTCGGAGCTGGGGTATTTCACCTGACGCTGTTGTAGGTCATTCATCTGGTGAAATTGCTGCCGCATACGCCTGCGGCGCCATTTCGGCCCAAGATGCAATCCGTGTCGCCTACTATCGAGGAAACTCCACCATTGCGCTAAAGTCTATTCGCAAAGGTGGTATGGCAGCCATAGGTCTTGGCCGGGAAGATGTCGAGCAGTACCTTCAGCCGGGGGTTACCATCGGCTGCGATAATTCACCAGCTAGTGTCACATTGACGGGCGATGCCGATGTTCTGGAAAGGGTCATGGAAACCATCCGCACCGCCGATCCGTCCGTTTTGGTCCGGCCTCTTCGCGTCGAATGTGCTTATCACTCGGGTGAGTGCCTTTCTATAGGGGTTTTCTAGTTGAGAAAAAGTCACTAACGGATTGTGTACCCAGAGCACATGAAGCTTGTTGCCCAAGATTACGCTGCCCGTCTTGGAACCGTCAACGCAAGCCAGCCCCAAGTTCCTTTCTACTCCTCGGTGACCAGAGGAGTCAACAGTGATCTATCGACCCCATATTGGACAGAGAACTTGGTGTCTCCTGTTTTATTCAAAGGTGCCATTCAGACTGCGCTCCAGTCTCACGATAACCTCACGTTTGTGGAAATCGGGCCGCATTCGGCTCTCGCGGGACCTATTAGACAGACCATTCAAAGCGAGAGTAAGTCGAATGCCAGATACATTTCAACGCTTGTACGCAAAAAAGACGCCCATCTGTCAATCCTCAGCACCGCGGGCAATCTTTGGCTGGCCGGCACCCCTGATCTTGACTTGAGCGCCGTAGACCTTCACGGCAGGCCTGAAAGCGGGGAGTTGTTGACCGACCTCCCCACATACTCGTGGCATTACGATGGCGAGTATTGGTTGGAGAATCGCCTATCCCGAGACTGGCGTTTTCGCAAATTCGACCACCACGAACTGCTTGGTGCCCGGGTGCTCGAGAGTGCAGACGCCGGACCCGCATGGCGCTGCAAGTTGCGAGTCCAAGATGCCCCGTGGCTCAGTGACCACGACATATTGGGCGACATCATCTTTCCTGGCGCAGCCTACCTCTGCATGGCCGGTGAAGCGGTCAAACAGCTTCGTCCAGGATCTCACGATTACTCTCTAAGACGCGTTACGCTGGCTTCGGCGCTCGTCTTACATGGCGATCCTGTCGAGCTGGTTACAACGTTGACGCCCGTTCGCCTGACCAACGCAGCTGACTCGGATTGGTATAGCTTCACCATCTCGTCTTTTACTGCCACTACCAACACATGGACCAAGCACGTCTCGGGCCAAGTCATGTCTGGGCGAACATTTGTTCCCGACACCCCAAAGATCGAACCCCTCCCTCGCAAAGTTCCCACTTCAGTCATGTACAACGTTTGGCGTCGATTTGGTATGAACTATGGCGGACGATTTCGCGGCTTGGATGACATCAGCGCGCACACAACCGAGAAGAGAGCTGTAGGCACCATTTACGATAAATGCCTCCCCGAAGAGGGCGAGCTGTATTCTGTTCACCCGGCTAGTATCGACGCTGCCTTCCATCTTTCCAATGTCTGCCTATGCCATGGGCTTGGCAGGAACTTCAGGACGCCTTCGGTTCCCAAGTATATTGAAGAAATGTACGTGGGAAGACCCGAGGGACCTATAGCGGTGGTTGGAGATGCCGCTAATAAGGGCCGTGGCGGATCAATGAGCAACCTGGTGGGCGTTTCCAATGGGAAAGTTGTTCTCAGCTGGACAGGTCTCGAACTTTCACCGCTGAGTGACGGCTCCGATGTCGTCGACGACGATCCACACGCTGCAGCTGTACTTGAATGGAAGACCGATGCTGACTTCATTGATGCTACACGACTCTTGCGATCATTGAAGAAGGATCCCGATGATGAGCAACATAGATTGGTCGATACTATGGGTCTGGCATGCATCATCGAGTCCAGGCACCAGCTCGCCGGACTCGAAACAAACCAATGGCATCTTGTCAAGTTTCGCGATTGGATGGACATCCCCTACTCAGAAGCGGTCGAGGGACGATACCCCCACGTCCCCAACTGCGTCGAAATCGCAACCATGAGCTCTGAGGAGAGACAAAAGCTCATTCGGGACTACCTCGCAGCCTCTGAGGGCACTGAAGCTGAAGCTGTGGCTATTTCCCTATATCGCATCTTTGACAATAGCGTGCGCTTTTTCACTGGCGAAGCCGACCCGCTTGAAGTGCTCATGGCCGACAACATCTTGATGCGCATGTATGACTTCACCAACAACGCTGATCATCTTCATTTCCTCACTCTGCTCGGCCACAAGAAGCCCACCATGCGGGTTTTGGAGATTGGCGCTGGGACAGGCGGCACCACCGCCACAATTCTTCCCGCCCTGAGATCCGACCAAGGAGAGCGCATGTATGGCACCTATGTGTACAGTGACATATCAGCTGGGTTCTTTATGGGGGCCAAGGAGCGCTTTCGTGACTACCAGGCCATCGAGTACTCGGTGCTTGATATTACCCAAGACCCGATCAGCCAAGGATTCGAGGAGGGTTCATTCGACCTCATTGTGTCCTCCAACTGTCTGCACGCCACGCCTGATCTCGCCAAAACTTTGTCCAATGTACGGAAGCTTCTTCATCCCGAAGGTCGGTTGTTCCTCATGGAGCTCAGTCCCGAGTCATCCAAGTCGGTCAATTATGTCATGGGGCCGCTGATCGGCTGGTGGCTCAGCGAGGACGGTCGGGAGAACGAGCCATACGTCAGTGCTGGAATATGGCACGAAAAGCTTTTGCAGGCAGGCTTCTCCGGTGTTGAGGCATATGCTTTCGATGGCAACATGAGTAATAGTATCATCGCCAGACCCGTTCAGCCTCGCTGTGAAAAGCTGAAAAGAGTGAGCATCATCGCCAATGAATTAGACCATCCCGCAGTTGCTGAAGTCACCAAATACCTGCAAGGAACAGGCCTGGACTTGGACCTTTTCTCCCTCGGTCAAGTGCTCACCCCAGGACAGCCTGCAGTCTTCCTGATGGATTTGGAAGCGCCATTTCTCGCCAATATCACCGAAGAGCAGTTCAACTCCTTCAAACGCAGTCTTTTTTCGGTTCAGGACGTCCCCTTTTGCTGGGTCACTGGGGCCTGCCAGATCGGTTGCAAGAACCCCGACTACGCGCTCGTCAACGGAATGTCCAGGAGCATCCGCCAAGAGACCGGTATTGATTTGGTGACGTTCGAACTGGAGGTATTCGATGAAGGTGCATGGAGAGCACTGTCTGACCTTCTCGAGACGTTCCCGTCGCGAGTGACAGACGGCGAGGTTGATACTGACTTCGAGTCGGAGTACGCTTTCCATGCCGGCACGATCCAGGTCGGCCGAATGCACTGGATCAATGTCAACAGCGAACTTCAAGACAAAAGACCCCAAGTCCGAATGGAGAGTCTGGTCATCGACAAGCCTGGAATCATTCAAACCCTTCACTGGAAACAGAAAACGTCGCCGGTCTTGAAGGCGGAGGACTGGGTACAGGTGGACACTCGAGCAGTCGGGCTCAACTTCAAGGTAACAGACACCCAGCGAAGCCATCACAAGGTACATTGTTTCTGACTTTCAAAATAGGACGTCTTGATTGCCATGGGCATTGTCGAGGCCACCAATGACGGTTTGTCTGCCGGCGACTTTGGTTTCGAGGGCGCTGGCGTTGTCATTCGGGTTGGATCCGGTGTCCAGCACTTTGTTGTTGGCGATCGGGTTGCTTTCAGTTCCACGGGCTGCTTTTCTACGTCACAGACCATGCCTGAGATCTATTGCACCAAGATTCACGAGTCTCTGACTTTCGAAGAGGCGGCGACGATGCCATGCGTCTTTGGCACCGCCATGTATGGATTGGTGGACCTGGCGAGGTTGGAGGCAGAACAGGTAAGATTTGATGTCTCTATGCCTCCAACAGACACTAACTAAATACAGTCTGTCTTGATTCATTCGGCCTGTGGTGGAGTTGGACAAGCCGCCATCCAGATAGCCAAGATGATCGGAGCAGAGGTTCGCACTCCTTCCACATCAAATGATTTCTAAAAAGACAGCTCGCTAACCTTTTGGGCTTCAGATCTTCTGTACTGTGGGCAGTGAGGAGAAGATCGAGTACCTGACGAGTGTTTTCGGTATTCCCAGAGATCACATCTTCAACTCCAGAGACAGTTCTTTCCGGCAGGGAATCCTGAAAGCAACTCACGGCCGAGGTGTCGATGTGGTTCTTAACTCGCTCTCGGGGGAGCTGCTTCACGAATCGTGGAATTGCGTTGCCAAGTTTGGCACAATGGTCGAAATCGGAAAGAGGGACTTCATCGGCAAGGCCGAGTTGGCGATGGACCGCTTCGAGAATAACCGAACATTCGTGGGCCTCGACCACACGGAGCTTTGGGCGCACAAACCAAAGGTGGCAAGCAGGGTCCTGAACAGGATCATGGAGCTCTGCGGGCAAGGAAAACTTGGGCCCATCGGACCGATCAAGACATTTGAGGCCGCAAGAGTTGAGGAGGCGTTCCGGTACATGCAAAAGGGCCAGCATATAGGCAAGATCGTCGTCACGGTCCCGGAGATCCGAGCAACCCATGCGCCCGAGGCAGAACCGGCGCGCCGAGAGTTGATTCTTCGAGATGACCGGACCTACGTGTTTGCAGGTGGACTGGGTGGACTGGGCCAGTCGATTGCTACGTATCTGGCAGAAAAGGGAGCGCGCCATCTCCTATTTTTCTCCAGGTCGGCCACCCAGTTTGTCGAATCCAACCCGGCCTTCTTTGAGGAGCTGGGAAGTTTGGGTTGCTCGACCCAAGTCGTTAGTGGGAACATTAACAACCGGGCGGACGTTGAGAAGGCCGTGGCCTCGGCCACTAACCCCGTCGCCGGAGTCTTGCAGGCTGCCATGGTTTTACAGGTATGTTGCAACTAAGTTTTTAACCCTAAACCTCTCGGAGCGAAATGCTGACCCCGAGACAGGATGCAAACTTTGTCGACATGAAGTTCGATGCATGGCAGACAGCAGTCCTTCCCAAGGTGCTGGGCACGCGGAACTTTGAGGAGGCGTTGAAGAAGCAAGAGGAGCCGCTTGACTTTTTTTTCCTCTTCAGTTCCGTGTCAGGAACAGCGGGACAAATCGGACAAGCCAATTACGCAGCAGGCAACACATTCATGGATGCCTACGTCCAGTATCGACATGGTCAAGGCCTGGCTTGCTCAACTCTGGCAATCGGCATCATGGAAGACGTTGGTTTCCTTGCCAGAGAGAGACACCTTCTTGAGGCGTTGCGCGCCACATCTCTGCACTTCTTGCATGAGCAGGACCTCCTCGACTCTCTGGAGCTTATGTTGGGTCCACGAGCTTCTCTGGCAAACAGCACCTCTGACAGGAGCACAACTGCCGCAGAGACGATTGACGAATACACCAGGCTCACCAAGGGTTACATCAACGACAGCCATGTCGTCGTTGGCCTGCGCTCAAAGCTGCCCCTCCTCTCGCCCATGAACCGCACGGGCTGGAAGAAGAGCCCACGTTTGCTGGTGTACCGCAACATAGAAAACCGGGACGAGACCAAATCCGGCCCCGCCACAGACGGTGGCCTGAAAGAGTTCCTGTCGTCGTGTGGGAAGACGCCGGAGTTGCTCGAGGCCGATGCCACAGCTGACTTCCTGGCCCATGAGATTGGGACCACTCTGTTCAACTTCATGATGCGAAGCGACGAGGAGCCCGACCTGACGGTGCCGCTGGCGAGCGCTGGTGTCGATTCGCTTGTTAGCATCGAGCTGAGGAACTGGTTCAGACAAAAGGTGGGAGTGCCCTTCACAGTGGTGGAGATTGTGGGCGCTGCTAGCATTGCTGATTTGGGGAGGATGACGGCCGAGAAGCTGGCTGAGAAGCACAAGCGATAGTTGTGATCGAACTGACACTAGGCATTGTGTATTAAACTTAATAAATTAAATCTACTGTTATATTTCCTATTAGTTGGTTAGTTGGTTGTTCGATTGAATAATGTTGCGAATAGCTTTATGTGGGCCTATGTTCGTGGCGCCAAGGTTGAACAGCGTCATGTCGACCAATGCACCTCAGCTGCCAGCGGCCTCGTGAATATCATGAGCACCATGCCGATAGCAGACAAGACCCTCGCGAGCTTCAACGCCAAGCAGACTGATTTCGATTCCGTCGCCGCCTCCTGTGTTATTCCTGCAGTCACTAGGCCTGTTGCCGCTGCTTATACCGCTTACGCCAAATCTATAGAGAGCTGGGTTTCTGGGTTTAAGGACGATCTTTCTAGCGTTTATAACGCATATAAGGATATCTTTAAGGTCTAAGACTAGCTTTCTGCTTTTGCTATTCTAACTAGCCGATTTTATTCTTTTTATATTTAGGATATTACTTCTAGTATTAAGGCTTCTACCGCTATTTTTAAGACTATTTATTTTATAGGTGCTTTAATTACTATTTTAGTTACCGCAACTGGCTTAAATACCTTAACTCTAAGCGATATTGCTGAGAACTCTAGAGTATATAGCACTGGGATCGGACTTATGGCTGTCGGCGCTATTGCGGGTTTGGCTGTTACTGGAGCGTAATAGGCAAAGATTTTCATATTACATCACGGTGCATATTTCATTTAACCAACGCGGTGTCTTAGAGAAAGTATCGGGGTTACAGTTAGCTTAGAGGGGCATTGTTATTGGGACTGCTTTAGAGACTATATGGAAGTACCGACGTATCAATAATAGCGCGATTGAGTCTACTCCATCCAAGAACACAGGTACATCAACATCTAAAAACTTGCATGATTTAACGTCGTCACATAATGGACCTTCCCTGGCGACTATCAAAGCAATGCAAGAATTCAACTTCCTATCCTGGTGGGGCTTTGATAGAACCAAGGTAGCTAGAGTGGCTATTGAGAACAGTGATGGTCTCACTCCTGATTGGATGTAAGTATCTCTGTGCAGCCAACAGATGATCTTGTGACAAATGTTGGATTACTGACCTGGCTTTGCGTGACCACACCTCTATGTCCTGCCGTGCTGAGCCGAGCCTGATTTACAAGGTGGTCAAGTGCCAATGACATTCATGAACAGAGCCTCATTTACTGGCTTGTATTTCATAATACTGCCGCTTAAAGCCGAGCCTGATCTGAGTTTAAGCCTCCCCTTAGCCTCTTTCTAGCTGAGTAGTTATTATCTTGCTTTTGATACAGGTCAGCAACGAGAGTCATTGCCACAATTGTACAGTGGTGTCGACGAGGCACAGAACGTATACAGGACTAGATATCCCTCTTTCTATTTAAGCAACAAAATTTCTGTCTAGTCCTGGCATTCTTCACATCCTTCAACCCAACATTCGATTTCTTTCCGTTCTCAACTAGAAAGAATTGTGACCTTACACATTACCCACAACTAATCAATACCAACTACAAGCATCACCATGGCAGTGACACAGGGCTTCCAGTTGGTCGACCAAGGTTACGGTGCTTGCAAGTCATGCAACTGTAATTCCTTCTCCAACCTCAACGGTGGTACAGACACAAGTGTCGCTTGCGCTTGTGGCCATAAGTACGGAAGTAAGTATTCATGACTCCGCTACATCAAACATCAGCTGACAGTCTATGATAGATCATCTTGTCCTCTGAGTCTCCAGGAATATTAGGGTGACTCAAACCAGATTGAGATAAGAGGGTTGCGCTTAATACGCAGTTTAATGTTCTGTCGCTCTTGTACTTGTAATTCTCAACTAGTCCTATATTAAGGGAACTAAGCTTCATTCATTTTGAAAGTTGTCTTACACGTTCGCTTTACTATATTCATTTGGTTGATGCCGCTGAGTCGTCGTTATCGTGTCCCCGATCTTTCGCTAAGTTTCAACAATTTTATTGGCAATCCTAGCATCATAATAAATTCCATTACTGTATAATCGGTGTAATTAAGCAGTGGGGTTAGATTAGGATGACGACGAACCCCCCGCCTGTAGCGGGCGGCATGACACATTGCGAGTATCCTACCTAGATTTAAGCTTCTCCTGTGTGCAATACCACTTCATATTGGTATGAGTAGATAAGTAAACGTTATATGAAAAACACAACTAAAACTAGAATCAGGAAGTCCACGTCAGCCTACAGTGGGAGCGTAAAAGTTCCACCACAGACCATAAATCTCACTAAAACTCACCCTTTTTAAAGTTATATAATTATATACTATAAAATAGCTATAAAGCTATAGTATATATATAATAT